>JAECUM010009533.1:0-55443 GCA_016617855.1 Megalonaias nervosa | reverse complement strand
GGAAATAAGCCTATATGAACAATCCTTATATTATTGCATTTATACTGGCATTCCTGGACAAATAGGTGTAATCATATTTGGATTGCAACATATAACAATTTCGAATACATGTCAACATACATGCATACAGGTATATAGACATGTGCACATATACAGACGTACATATATATGCATATACAAACATATATACATATATAAATACATAGATTTGTATGCATATCATGTTTACATACACATATATGTATGCTGCTTAATCAAATGATGATTGGGGGGGGGGGGCCACTGAAATCCCTTGCGGATAATAATAATAATAATAATAATAATAATAACAGTGTTCAAGACTTAAAAACCACGACAGTCGCATTAAGGAAAATTACACATCTCAATTTAATTTTTTTGAACTGTATAACTAGATTTATTGGTGAACCTGCTTAAATCTGCAATACTAATTGTGTCATTAAGAGTGTCGTCGCGAAACAAAAGCGTGAAATGATTACTATGAACTGGATCTTTGAGTATGTTATTCATTAGGAGGATTAAACTGGAACTTTGAGTATATTATTCATTAGGAGTATTAAACTAGAACTTTGAGTATGTTATTCATTACGAGAATTAAACTGGAAATTTATGTATGTTATTCATTAGAGGAGCATCGTATAGTTTCCATTCCAAAACATTGTGGTAGGCCGTTTCATTTTATTTGGAGCAACTACACAATGGCTTGGCAACAATGTGGTTCAAATATAGACCCGCCTCAAGTGCTGAAAGTGTGGCATGCATGAGACAATTTTTCTTTCGCCAATGGTGTAGTAAGTTGGCACTTGCTTCTTTTATTAATTGTTTTTGAAAGACAACTCTAGACTTGGCGTTTCTAATATTTTTTTGGATAGATTGTTCCATAATTTGATAGTCGAGTGTAAAATCGACTTATTTATTAGCTGTAAACAACAAAATGGTACTTCTAATTTTAAACTGTTTCTTAAAGTATATTTTTTCAGATGTGTGTGGTTGTGCGTGTGCCCATACATATGTATGAAATGTATGTCTGTGTGTGTGTGTGTGTCCATGCATGTATATGCTTGAAATGTGTCATTGTGTGTCCATACATATGTATGAAATGTGTGTGTGTGTGTGTGTGCGTGTGTCTCCATCCATATGTATGCTTTAAATGTGTGATTGTGTGTGTCCATACATATGTATGAAATGTACGTGTGTGTGTCCATACATATGTATGCTTGATGTGTGTGTGTGTGTGTGTGTGTGTGTGTGTGTGTGTGTGTGTGTGTGCATACATATGTATGTTTGAAATGTGTGATTGTGCGTATGTGGATGTATATGTGTGTGCATGTGTATAGTAACTGGGGTGTAAGATACCTTTTTTTTTCTTCAAATATTTCTTTTATGAATTGTTGCGTCTAAGTATTATGCCGTTATAGAGTACAAGCAAGTACAAGTGAGAGTATGTGTTTAAATGTGTTTATGAGCGAAAATTTGTTAAATTAGCGGGTACGTGTCCTAGTTGTTTTACTTTAGAATATTTTACTTTAGCGTACATTCTTACATGCATGTCTGCTTTCTGAAGACCATTCGCTAAATATATTAACGAGTACAAGTGACAGTATGTGTTTAAATGTGTTTTGCTAGCATAAATTGGCTAAATTAGTGTCGGGTCTATTGTGTCTTAGTTCTTTAGAATATTTTACTTCAGCGTAAATTCTTACATACATGTTTGCCCACTCGTTTCTTTTCTAGGGACATATGGTAGATTAGCATCAGTTTAGTATTATTGTCATTATTATTATTATTATAGCGGCTATCCGTTACGGAGCCTATAATGCATGACATAAAAGCCAGAACAAGAATCTTATTCTTTTGATTAATTACGGTTGGGTGATCTAGGTTGTCTTCATGATGGTCATTACTATTCAGTTCGATTTTCCCATTCCACTCCAAACATATTTCGATCTTTTTGATGTGTCATTTCTCTTTATATATATATATATATATATATATATATATATATATATATATATATATATATATATATATATATATATAATAATTTCTTACCTTTCACACTGCAAATTGCGATAGCACGCTGCCTGGTAATGTCTTTCAAACAGCGGTGAACCGTCTTCTGACTCTCGACCTTTCGATCTAAGTATTGGACATAAACCGTCATTTGATTTTTCTATTAAGAAATTGGATGATGGAATCTTAAAAACAAACAAATGAACAACAGAACCTCTCAATTTTATTGTCAAAGAAAATATTTTGACCTAATCTGCTTGCAGCCCGTCTTTCCACAGGTCGCATATTATCATGAAAAACATGCTCACCCTTTATTTCGGCTAAAAAATAATCACATTTATTCCCTCTCCTCCTAATTATCAACGGAACTGAAAACAGAATAAGAAACAAGAAAAGGAAACAATAATTCAACAGTTTCTTTCAGTTTCGTTATAAGGCTGAGTATTAATTAGAAATCTATGTTACCTTTTAGCTTAAAGCATGCTTTCATCATAATTACCTGTGCTCATGCCTTCTCATTTTGTTTTATATTCAGGCGCAGATGGGGATGGGTAGGGGGAGTAATAGGCTGCGATACCACTTGAATGTTTCCTAGAGTAAATTTTCCTGACAGATGGTTAAAATGATGCCCCTCCCCCTCCCCCGAAACCATAGGAGATTCCGTCCCACAGACCCCTCGGTTCTTTCCGGAAGGTAATGAAACTGTTTCCATGTTAGGTGTCATCCGAAGTATTTTTCCTTCGGTCTAGCAAAGCAGATAATTGTCACAGTGGACATAACTGTTTCACAAACTTTAACATTTGTCTGACAAGTTCTTTTACGTACGACTGAGATAGGATACAAATTTGAATCGGGAATGTAAATGAAGTCTCCGTAACCCTAGGATTAGAATCATCCAAATGCCAGATTGCATTGATCATATTATTAATTATATCTAACACAAATTTGCATGTACCTGTATTTAATTTACATGGAGCAATCAGGTTATTTTTTTTTTATATGCATCAACTATTGATTACAAGGGTATTTAAAAAGTTCCGATTATTAGTGCGCTGTACAAAAAAGTTCTTTATTTGTAAAGAGTACGTCATTGCATCAACTCAACACACTCGACATGCACATCTACACATTTTCTCCGTCTGATTATCTAATTATTCAATGTTATTTTGTACTTCTCTTTTTGGTATGCCGTTCATACACTGGAAAAGTGCCATTATTACAACCGCCTTGCGGCTTTAAAATAAGCTGATTCGTACACCGTGGATTAGACTTCAGTTCAGTAAGATATTCATGAACAAGCTGATCGGTACACATTAAAGCCATAGTCAGGTTTTGATCTTATTCAATACGACAAAACCCGAAGAGTCGGAGTAAATTCTTCTGTTCTGCTGCACAATCTGTGTTTGCCACGACTCGTATCAAATCCATGGCTTCTTGACACTTATCTCGGGAAGTATCTTAAATACAGAAGCAAAGCTAGTTTACGGTCACAGTATGTCCAAAAATTTGGTTTCCTCCACAACAAAGATTTGAGAACCGTCTAGATAGCGTTAGTGTGATCATGATCTCGATGTATTCGACAAAAGTACCTACAAACGGATTTCGATTTCGAAAATTTGACCCAGTTTTGTCTGCCCATTTCTGTGCTCTGTTTAGGGATCTCTGTAGCATACGCTAAGTAGGATGATTGCTCTTTCATATCCCTCCAAAAGTGTATGAAGTTCTGTCCCTCTCTCTGACAGATGAGAAACCTCAAATAGTGTGTGAAGTTCTGACCCCATCTCTGACAGATGAGAAACCTCAAATAGTGTATGAAGTTCTGACCCCATCTCTGACAGATGAGAAACCTCAAATAGTGTATGAAGTTCTGACCCCATCTCTGACAGATGAGAAACCTCAAATAGTGTATGAAGTTCTGACCCCATCTCTGACAGATGCGACGCAGAGTTGAAGACGGAAAAGGGTGAAAAACTAAAAGGGTGTAATAGTATGGAAAATTCCGTAGTATTTCTTGATTTATTTTTCCTATGTAACAATTGTATTATAGAATTCCGTATTCTACTGAATTAGAATATAATACAGATCTTAACTAGCATGAAATGTATCAAAATTTTACAACTGTCATTTCTAATACTTCCACCCGATCACCTGCCAAAGAACAAATCTGAAACCTTATGAAACATTTATTCTTGAAATACAAAATATCGCGACTTCTCTCTGAAAATAAATAATAACTATTATATTGTCACCAGACACATAGCTACCATATAGCAAAAGCATGCAAAGCATAAGGGTCCGCGACATATATTCTTGTACTATAGATTAGACTGGGGCCCATCGGTATGATTTGCATCTGGGCCCTCATAGGGGCCCAAATATCCTATCTACGCCACGGATTGACACGCTCGAAAGGAATTTAACTGTATGCCTGTAAAGGCCGATTTAATGGGTGAAGAAATGCTTCAGATCAACAAGCTAATTATTGAATACCTACTGTATGTATGTATGTATGTATGTATGTATGTATGTATGTATGTATGTGTGCATGTTGTTGTTATTGTATTGTTTTGTGGTTTAACACCATTTATCAGCGGAAAATAGGCTATAATGGCTGCCAGTATAACTGGAGGAGAAAAAACCCGGGAAAGCCCCGGTAAGAACCGTCGATCAAAGTGAAGCTAGTGGCAGCTTTCTCACTTACCCACATTGGCCGATCCTGAGACTCGAACCCACGCAGACAGAGGCGAGATATCAGTGGTCGGTATGAGCGATCGCTTTAGACCACTCGGTCACCCGGGGCTCCGTATGTATATATGACTGACTGACTGACTTTATTTCCTCTTAAGAGTATGCGCATTTGGTTATAGCGCCCCCTTTTAAGGAATTCTTAGATTTTTGTGATTACTTGTTTAATTATTGGAACTCAGTCCAGTTGAAATATTCCTTAGCCCGAAATAATTAGCCAATTACTAGTAGCAAACGTCACGGAGTGAAGTGTTAGCGAGTTTCGATTATGCCATGGTTTACTTTTGGTGAATTCAGGTCAGAGCCGCATGAGTGTCCCTGTCGTTTCATAGTCCCTATTAAAATCTAGTGGTGTACATTGGTTGTGTGACTGCATGTGCAGTATTTATGGTTGGAGAGTGGTAAATTACACAATAGAATAAACAAGAAGGGACTCGGCAGATACCGTTTATGTCGCCATGGTGGCAAATGTGATGCAATTTTACAGGCGAAATGTGGCTCGAAACCATAAATTGTCTGGCCTAACGTGGCGTAATAAAAATAGTTCCCTGTGTTAGGGGATTGTTGTATTGTTTTACGGTGTGAACTGCCGACGGTACGGAAAGTTGATGAAGAGAAACCATGCAGATGTGCGGTTGACAGACAATTGGAAAGTTGTGAGATCTGTGGTCTTGCATTGATTAGAGTAAAATTATTTACAGAATGGACACGTTGGGCTTTCTAATTTATAACAGAAGTTGTATAGAAGTCTTTGGATTAGGGGAGACTTATGACTTCTAGCGGAATCGCGAAAGGGTTTGACACCGTTCGGTCAAAGCAAATACCCCTGGTTTGTAACAGTATGTATGTATGTATGTATGTATGTATGTATGTATGTATGTATGTATGTATTGTTATGCCAGTTCATCTGGATTAATTCACAGAGAGTTTTAGCATGTTTTTTCATTTCTCATTCAATGCACGATCGTAACATTCATTTTTGACCATAAAGTGTGTAATTTCAGACAGTTATGAGTGACCTTATTTCTTACACGTAAGTGTTACCTTTGAATGTCACACTGTTATTCATAAATAAGTAGTTTTGATTCGGCACACATGATTTGAACGTTCATTCATGTGGAGTACATTTGTATTATCGCTCCGATGTGTTGTCCACGGTTACAAGTGCTCGACGCGAGCGCGGTGTAATAAAAAAGGAACAATAATCTGATGGGAAAAATCATACCGAGTGACAAAATATCAACAGATTACCCCGATGACCTGTGCTGACAAAGATCATGTCTAACGTGTGTGCCGCATATGTTATCGGGATGTTTTGAAAATGAGTGTAACGTATATTCGATCTGTGTGGACTTCAGATTGACAAATGTGTAATTCTTCTATGAACATGATTCATAAAGTTGAATTGTGTTAATGGTAAGTAGGGGCCTACATTTGCATCTACCACTGTTCTCAGATTAACGAATGATAATAATTAGTATAAATCTATTGCAACTGCTTATAAATTAAAGCAGCATCTTTATGGTTAAGATGTATATAAATTTGTCCATTTATCATGTACTCGTAATCCATGAAGAAACAACTTCAAACATTACAAATTTATAAATATTCTCATGTGAAACATTTTCTTAATATTCTTTAAGATGTTAGTAACCATTGGCAATTAGCACAAAACAACACAAGATACATCGTTTCCTGTTCCATTAAATTGGTATTAAAACTTGATTAGGGTAGGAAATGTACCTCATGTAACAAAGACTGACAAACAAAAATTTTATTTCTCTATTTAAAATTCATAAATTATTTGCGAGCCAGCGATTGACATGTTTGGTGCTGGAAGTCGATTCACCGCATCTGTTAATAATATCTTGTATTTAGATTCTTCATCGCCCGTTAATTTGCCAAACTTCATGAAAAATGTGGCCCACATTGGTAATTTTGATGTGGTCTAAAAATAGAACTATTTATGTACAATGTATTATTTAGTACACTGAGTCTGTAATCTATTAGTACGTGTAATTTAAAATATTGATATACTCCAAGATTTATATTTTGTTGCATTATTTTCATCTGCAAATATATAATATTGATTCTTTATTCACCTCTTGGCTTTTATGCATGCTGTATGGCATGCCAGCTTGCTTCGGGTGACTTCTGAACTTAGCACTTGATGTCCAAGTAAACCTTTTGGTCCTTTTTATTTGTTGATGCTGCTGTTGCTATAAAGTCTTCAAATTTTTTATTTTATTTTCTGGAAGTTTTGTATAAAATTACAGTCAATAAGATTGATAAGCTACTTTGAAACAACCCCTGTAACATGTACATAGGAGCAAATGCACAAGTGACTTCATACTATACTGTTCGTAATAATTTGATCGTTGCCTAGAAAATATTACTCTAACTACTCATCGCCAACACACCGAAGCATTAAAGTCGATATATAACTTAACTAGACCCTTCTTTCCAACTGGATCGACACAACCAAGAACATGTATTGCGCCGTGTGTGTGCATCTAGTTTTAGAAAGAGGGATTTTCTTAATATAACCACTCACTTTCTAGCTTCCTTACAACGATTCATGTGGTGGGCCACCACATTGACTCAATCCTTGGTCATCGTGCTCCCCAAGAAAGGAAACCTACAGCTATGCCAAACCTACTGAACCATCAGTTTGATCAGTCACCCGAGCAAATCCATGCTGAAGATAATTCTCAACAGACTAAAGCCTTAGACAAAGAAATTATCGCTGAAGAGCAGACAGGTTTCCGAGCAGGAAGGATCACCACAGAACATATCTTCAATCTCAGACTCCTTTGCGAGAAATACCTTCAGCATCAGCAGAATCTATACCACGTCTTTATAGATTTCAAAAAGGCCTTTGATAGGATATGGCATGCAGCCTTATGGGCAACTATGAGGAAGTACAACATCAGCTCAGACCCGGTGCAGATTGTTGAGCACCTCTATGACAAAGCCACCGGTGCTGTTCTCATCAGTGGCAGCAGAGGAGATTGGTTTCGAGCAACAGTTGGAGTCAGACAGGGATGTATACTGTCACCTACACTCTTCAACATTTTCCTGGAAAGGATCACGGAGGATGCCTTGTATGACCATAAAGGCACTGTAAGCATCGGAGGAAGAACAATCACCAACCTTCGCTTCTCAGATGATATTGATGGTATAGCAGGAGATGAAAAAGAACTGGCTGACTTGGTTGAGCGCCTCGACACAACCTCCACAGCATACGGTATGGAGATTAGCGCCGAAAAAAACAAACTGATGACAAACAACACCAATGGCATCAGTGCAGCAATAAAGGTCAGTGGACAGAAGCTGGAAAGAGTCACAAGCTTCAAGTACTTGGGATCAATTATCACAGATGAGGGCTCCAAACCAGAACTACTTTGCAGGATTGCCCAGACAACAACAGCAATAACAAGGTTGAGACCAATATGGAAAGATACCAACATTGCTTTTGGTTTCAAAATAAGGCTGATGCGCTCGATTGTCATATCCATCTTTCATTATGCTTGTGAAACATGGACGCTCACATCAGATCTACTAAGAAGGATTCAAACCTTCGAAATGAGATGCTACCGCAAGATCTTGTATATCTCATACATTGACCATGTAACCAACGAAGAAGTCCACAACAGGATCCAACGAGCTATCGAATGCTACGAAGACCTCTTGACCATTGTAAAAAAAAGTACAAACTGAAGTGGTACGGTCATGTCTCAAGATCATCTGGACTGGCAAAAACAATCTTGCAAGGCACAGTGCTAGGGTGCAGAAGAAGAGGCAGACAGAAAAAGAGGTGGGAAGACAACATTAAGGAGTGGACAAGCATGGGATTTGGAGATTCCCAAAGGGCAGTAGAGAACAGGGAAAGATGGAGTGAATTGGTTGTAAAGTCAACTGTGGTGCTCCAACGACCTCTTAGGTTAAGGGATTGATGATGACAACCATCCATTGATAGGACTATTAAATATATGGTTTTATTATTTGCCTAAGTACTGGTAGTGACGACATCCATTGGTTAAATAGTATCTGTGTCACTATCTTTTTTGTATTTTCACAAAAATGAAAACAACCTTGAACTTGAGAGCGGTTTTTCGAATTCCACAAGATAGCACTATTCCATGTGTTTCTGATCTGTATGATTCAATATTTAGACTAAATCTGCTATCAAATAATATTTAGACTATTTTTCATTGATTTATATATTTTTCTGAATCTTTTTGCCCAATTATTTACGAAAACAGACAATCTAATGATGTGGTATTTCATAGACACAGCGATGTCTGTCAGAGTGTCATTACAGGTTCACTTACGTTTCAATCTGATTTATAAAGAAAATAACCCAAACACGGCAATTAAAATCTTCATTTTAGCAAAACTTAAATACGAAAGTGCTCTTCACCAATTATATTCTTCAAAAAAAGCTACTATTTACATACTGATGTTTAAATTTTGAAACTGAAGTTGGTACATTTTCATCATCAAATAGTAAACTAGTTCGAACTTTAGAAATCGAGTAGAGTTTGTCGACGTAATTGGTATCAACACCACATACATTTCGCCTTCGGCTACAGCACAACTCTGTCAGAAATTCCTAGCCAGAGCGTGGAAGCATCTAACAAATCATAAACTACTGTCGTTGTTCGTCTAAAAAATAGCAGGTCGAAGTTGTTTTCGCTTTCCTAACGGAAGAAGACGAAATTTTACATTTTTCTGGCGACTTAGTCGCCCTCTTCGCCTAGTAGCGCGACCCCTGCAATTTATGTTAAGTATATTTGCAACCCATTTAAAAGATCTCTTATTTTCTCACATATCACATAACTTACCGGTTCACGTAAAAGTCACGTAACATCCTTACGGATATCCTTAGCAAGCATCCTGATCAACTGTCAACAACCGCTGATCGGTTCCGTGATGGTTTTTCACAACAGGATAGCAAGTGTGTCGGTGCAAACTGAATGTCGTGTGCAACTGTGTGATGTTTCAGTAAAAATAGAACCCAAAATTTTACTCTCGTAACGATGAATGCGGACAGGCACCAACGGTTTCTCTATAAAGTCGTAAAATTTGTCAAATGTTGAATACTATTTATTTTTAGGTGTTTGTTTATAACACGGGGGACAGCAAGACTGAGGAGACAGATAATTGAATCAAGAATGACTATGCAAGGTGAGCGTCCTTGGAGTTCAGAATTAGGGAAGAAAAAAGAACATATTCGATGATTGTTGCTGCAGGCCACTTTTAGTGACTTCATTATTAATTATATATGGAAAAGAAAGGTTTACTTTATTCAAACACAGTGTAAAATGACTCCACAATGAACATCTTACTATTTAATTTACTGAAAGTATTTTGACAGGGCAAGTCGTTGATCATCACGTAACCGGTCGGACAGATGCATGACATGTAATAGTGGGGTGATAAAAATTAAAATTTATTATCATTATTTTTCCAACCAGCAAGACAATTTTTACAGGCTAGAAATCAGAATACACAAGTTTGTACCAAACAGCCATTATTTTATGTACTTGGAATGTAAAGTTTTCGGAAATGACAGAGGAAATTAATAATTAACAAACAAATGTTTTATGCCAAAACTGTCTTTATTATCACGGTAGCACATGAACATATATAATGCGTAATATTTATGACCAATTAAAGTCTGAAATGCTTTTCAGTCTCTTTTCAACAAACACTGGCATCTGAAAGTAGACTGTAGACACAGCCACTAACATTGCTTTTGATCGTAATGTATTTCATGTCAGGGCCGGATGGGGATGGGTTCCAGGGTTTTCGGACCCCAAGGCTAAACAAAACTCACACACACACACACACACACACACACACACACACACACACAAGTACAGTCACTTGTCACTTGAAATTTGACCATCGTTTTATTCTTGTTCACGTTTATCGGGTATTATTGACACTTTGAGTAGGTAGACACATAGACTTTTGCTTTGGTGCCCTTTCTCGGAAAGTCAGGGCCCTTTTGAAATTTTGGAAGACCCCCTCCCCCCGCCCATCACTTGACCTGATCCGGTCTGCATGTCATAAAAAATCAATACATTAGTCATGCAACCATTTCACAAACATTTCATGTTAAGTGACTTGATTTGTTTGACTCACCTGTTCTGTTATTAAATACTGTTACCTTTGTTTGACGCATCTGCTTGTTAATTACACCCTTAGATCAGAGATAGTATATTCTCCAGTGACAAGAAGGACCCTTACTGAATCTGTTATCTGTGCATCTGGGGCGACGTGACTGTATGTATGTATGTATGTATGTATGTATGTATGTATGTATGTATGCATGCATGCATGCATGCATGTATGTATGGATGCATGTATGTATGTATCTATGTATGTATGGATGGATGGATGGATAAATGGATGGATGGATGTTACGTATGTATGTATGGATGAATGGATGGATGGATGGATGGATGTAAAGATTAGAAAGGACATATCCCATCTCACGCTAAAATGCAGTTACTGAATTAATAAAATTTGCTACAAGGGTAACAAGTGCAGTAATTAACACACCCTGGTTTTGAAAGTGCACTTTTCGAACCAGTACCTTCCAAAATGTCTTTTCTTCTCTGCCAATCATTTATCACAGCTGACAATAGCGACTCACTAATTGAATTGATGATAGCATCAACACTGATGTTAAGTTAGAGTTTATATTGTGCGTCAAAAAGTCTTAAAATGTCTTTTGAAAACATGCAACATTTTCTAGCTCATTAACTATGGAACAATCACATGCTTAAATCATGTTGCCAAAATTTAATTACCAAACCTTGTATTTGGATGATATTCCGAGTGTAATAATTAGACAACGCTGGGTTGCATGATTTTAATATTGAACTTATATGACCTTATTGAATGCTTACTATATCTATTTCTTTATAATTTATGTGTACTGTGTTTGTCCTTCAATTATTGACAAAATCAAATCAAGGAAGCTATATTTACTTGAAGACAAGATCTTATCCCTGTCATTCCCATAAGGAAGCACAAACGATTGATGACTGCCGATACATATGCGATATTAGAGCGTTTCTTGTGTTTCAAAAGATTCTGTATAGGTACTGCGGCATCACCCTCTGGAACTACTTTTTCCCTCATTTAAGAAATATATCTGTCTTTACGTATGGTATTGTTATCTACGTATAAAGGAAAGAACTTAAATTAATATTTTTCAAAGGTAAGCGTCTGATTTTCAACATAAGTGTTATATTTCCGTGCATTGACGGGCATAAACACGTATATTATTACGCATACGAAAAAGCAAGATGATAATTATTTTACATACATTCTAAACGCATCGTAAGCTTTAAATGTGTTAGTAGCCTCTTCACTTCAGTAAATACAAATCCGAGTAACCAAGATGATCAGTGTATAAATATGTTCCCCATTAGTGCTTATAAAAGAACCGTAAGCAAATTTAAACCAATAATAAAATACATTTTCAGACCCCATTTAGAAATTAACAAAGTCATTAGGAGATGTAGTTTAATGACTGGGGGAAAGCTCGCATTAATTGTGGGGGGAATTATAACTCACTTCACGAGCTTAATATGAAGTCTGTAATATTGAACAGTACCATACTCTCTGTCTAGTGGATACATAATAACTCGACAGATCAGTGTCTATGTGTTTTGGTCTACTGTTTACTCCTAATAAGCTGCATTGATATAGATCAGCCGGACCATTATGCGACTGGAGATCTGAGTCTGTAAGCTCTGCATTTGAACTCGTGTTATAAGTGTATATATACGGTATGATACACTGTTGACCCGCCAATTATTTTCATAGCTGTAACTTCTTTCTTATCCGATCACAATTTTGCAATTATTATAGCTGTCATACAGGTATCTTACAACGGCTTTATATAAATTACATCAGCTGTAATGTTTTCCTTAACTGAAAAAAAAGAAGAGAAAACAATCGAAACCAGTCACAAATAGAGCCATCAAAAGTAGAATAAAAATAAGAAAACAATTTAAACCAGCCACAAAATAGAGCCATAAATGGTGTGAAACAAAATTACGACAAAGCAACACAAAGTAAATTATGTAATTTCGAGACAATTGGAGTATTTTGCCTTACAACAGGACACACCACGATAGCGGACTCTAATTAATGTGATGGCAAGATTCGAACTCGCATAGTAAGTCGACAGATCAGTGTTATAAAGACTAGGTGATTTATACCAGTTTTGTGGCTTGACATTTTCCATTCCTTTCTTCTCTTTTCCTTGAACATAGTAGTAACATTAGCAGGTGAGTTCAAGAGCAACAACAGCTGTGAGATAATGCTGAAACAAATACCGGATTTAACTATTCGAATATTCGTAGTCTTTATTCGATTCATGTTCGAATATTGGCTGTGATGTCATCATTAAATATTTGCGATCCTGTGTTGAATCAGAAGCCATGAAATTAAAATTGTGACCTAATTCTGTAAACACCTGAGACCCTCTGACTTGTATATAGACTTTTTCCAGTTTGATGAATTACTAATGTATTTAACAATTCTAAAGAATGGATGACATTTTAGAAACTTCTTAAAAGAAATGTTTTTGCCGAAATACGGACTCATTTATCCAGTGGAAGTCCCCATTATTTGCTTAATTAACGACTGCCAGTGACAAAGGACGAGACATCATAGCGAATATTTGAATGTGAATCGAATACAGGCTACGAATATTCGAATAGTAAAATCAGGTATTCATTTTAGCACTATCTCAAAGATTCAGTTGACCACGCCATTATTACACATCCTCTTGCTTTTGATGTTGTTACTGCTACTGTGTAAAAGGAAAAGGTCAAGCAACAAAAAAAAAATAGTTTAAATCACCTTGTCTTAACCAATATATTGGATCCTTAAAATCGGTGATGTAGAATAGACCATTTGCTGCGTCCTGCATGTCATGAAAAGCGACTAATGGAGACAAGAGCCGGGTAGCTCATTGACTAGCGTGCCAGTCTCGCAGCCAAAAGTTTGCAGGTTTTATTCTTATCATCACATTGGTTATGGTCATAAACCGTCGACCGTTATGTCTTGAAGCTAAATAATTTTCTTGTGTTTATGTGTCGTAATTTTTATTTTACACAATTTATGGCTCTATTTTGTTACTGGTTTAAATCGTTTTATAATTTTTATTTTATTTTTCATGGCTCTATTTTGTAGAATGGTTTTGATCGCTTTGTTATTTTGATATTACTTTTGAATATAACTGTTTTCATCTGATTAACCCATGCTATCTGATTTCGTAAAGTTAAGGAACACATTACAGATGATATAATTTATGTAAAGGCGTTGTAAGACACCTGTATGACAGGTATGATAATCACACTTTTGAAATAGGATAATAGAGAAGTTAAAAATATGAAAATAAATTATCGGGTCAACATACCGGATATATACTCACTGATAAGACGAGTTCAAGTGCAAACTACACAGCCTCAGATCTGCCGTCGCATAATGCTCCGGCTGATGTATATTTTGCATTTTAATTGGAGTAATCGGTCGAACAAACAATACATACACTGTTCTGTCGGCTTTTGTTCGAGGACAGATCGGGCTTTATGTTTGCAGTTAGAATCGACTTATAAGTCAGTACAGACGGTGCCAAATGTGTGTGGGTGTGTGTGGGTGACAACCTTGATCAACAGTAACTACTAGACAGAGAGCAATGATACTGTTCGCTAATATAGATTGTATCTTATCTGACAAAGTGGGTTGGGTTTTTTTTTACATGAAGGAGACTCAGTTAATGCAAGGATTTCCCCCAATGATTAAATTACATCTTCTAATGACTTTGTTAATTTCTAAATGGGGTTCAGAAAACGTGTTTATATCATCGGTTCAAAATTTGCTTAGAGTTCTTTTAGGACCACTAATGGGGGACCGTATTCAATACACGGATCGTCTTGGTTACTCGGATTTGTACTTCTTAAAGTGAAGAGAATATTAATACATTTAAAGCTCACGCTGCGTTTAGAATATTTACAAAATAATTATCATATTGCTTTTTCGTTTGCGTAATAATGTACGTGGCTATGCCCATTAATGCATGGAAAAATATAATATTTATGTTTAATCAGACACATACATTGAAAAATATCTCATTAATTTCTGTCATAAAAGGGCCTAAATAGGTAACGATTTATTTCCTACGTGTGCGAAAAAGTAGTTCCAGCGGTAATGTAAGGGCTGATATTTTTCCTAATGGGGAAAAAGGTCGTTCCGTATGTGATGCGATAATGGCGATGCTACCTTTATCACACACACACACACACACACACACACACACACACACACATATATATATATATATATATATATATATATATATATATATATATATATATATATATATATATATATATATAGTCATCAATTGTATTGTGATTCCTTACGAGAATGATGACAGAGATAAAATCTTGTTTTCATGTAAATATAACACTCTTAATTTTGTTTTATCTTGCATTGGTAGGCAAACAAAGTATGAGCAACGCACACACAAATTAATAAATAAACACAGAAGTACGTCAGCATTCAGTAAGGTCATATAAGTTTAATATTTAAGTTATGCAACACAGTTTTGACTAATTATTACACTCGGGAAGTCATCCAAAGGAAAAGCTTGGCAGTTATTTGCTGGCAGCATGATTTAAATACGTGATTGCTGCATGGTTAATAAACTGAAACACTTTAAGTTATACAACGAGATTTCAAGACTTTTGAATCGCTAAGAAATACTGATTTTGCCTGAATATTGATAACATCATCAATTCGGGAATCGCTTGTCAGTTGTGATAAATGATTGTCAGAGAAATAGACACTTTGGAATGTACTGGTTTGTGAAAGTGCACTTTGAAAAGCAGGGTGAGTCAAAGAATGCACTTGTTACCCTTGCCGTCAAATTCCTTAATTCAGTAACTGTATTCTAAAGTACAAGGGAATAGGTCCTTAATAATAAAAATATTGCATACATTATTTGGTTTGTGGGTTTTTGGCGCATTATTTTAGCAAATGATAGTCTATTTTGGCGGTCAGTATATTTAGTAGAGGAAGAACCGGAGAAAACCCCGTGAGGAACCACCGACCCAAGGGAAGATCCTGGCAAGCTTTCTCACATATCCATGTTGGCCTAGTCGAGACTGGAACTAAGGCGGACAGAGGTGAGGTGTGCTAGTGGTGTATCGAGGCGATCGCACATGCAGACATACAGTAGGCTTCGGTAGTTATCTCGTCCGTCTAAAGCACTTCTTCACCTATGAAATCCTCGTTTACAGAGAAAATAATTCAAGTTCTTTCAATCATGACAGTATAACAGTCATTATTTATTTTCATAGATAAGAGGCGGTATTTTATTTTGGAATATTAAATGTGGTATCAAGTTTCAGACATTTACCTAATCTTTGGCAGGTGAAAGAGTGCAAGCATTAGAAATGTGCATCTGAAAAATACATTTAGATAAATTTCAAGTGAGTTCAAAATACACGTGCATTCAGATAAATTTGATATGAGCTCAAACATACGCATACATTTAGATAAATTTCATATGAGTTCAAAATACACGTATATTCAGATAAATTTCACATGAGTTCAAAGAAATTAGGAATTTGCCCGTGAGACCATATAGCGACAAAAGGTGGGTTCATTGAAAATGTTTCAAAAGCTCTTTCATTGCTGTATGTATGTCGAGAATTCAAGGTTCCCATATTGCATCAAATTGCATTTCCGGTGTCGAGGTTTTGCATTTTCACTGTTGAATTACACAACGGTTGTTTAAAGTTTCAATATATTTGTTAGTTTTTGTTCTCACTGTATGCTGGAATTATACATATTGGTGTTGAAAATTTGACTGCAGTGGTCAAAACTATGTTAAGTTAAATGTATCATTTGAAATTCTTTTGTCCAGAATTTCAGCCGAATATATTGATTTGCAATTGACTGTTTGGCTACAGTTTAGTTTTGCGAACGTTCAGCAAATATAATTCAATTACTCTGCGCTGGTATAACGTTCCCTTTCTTGGTCATTTTATTTAAATTGTTTATGTTGATTTCACATTTATTTACAAAACTTTGTTCCCATGTATTTATAATAATTATTTTGCATGTTGAATTAAGATTAGAGATGGATGTTGTAACAAACCTAGGGTATGTGCTGTTTATATTTACGTCTCTGTTTATAGCTTTGTTTGATTTAGTGATTATTTGTAATTATGGAGAGTAGGAACTGGGAAGGTATTTCTCAAATCTAATAATTAGCCAATTATTAAGGGCAGACGTCATCATGTACAGCGTACACAAAACTTATTTCTCTGATAGTACCTATCCTTTTTCTGATTACTGAAGAAACAGCAGCCAGTGATCTATGTAACTACATTTTAACACTTCTGTACATAATTACGTACACATTTCACCAAATTCTCCTCTGTCCATAATTATGTACACACGTTACCAAATTCTCTACTGTACCTAACTGCGTACACATTTTACCAAATTCTCTACTGTAAGTAATTACGTACACATTTTACCAAATTTGTGCTGCTGATGACTTATTTGCACCCGAGTACGTATAACGAAGATCTAAGTGCCATTCAATAATGATGATGATGATGATGATGATGATGATGATGATGATGGTGCCTTGGTCCTGCAGACCATAAAAGTGGCGCTCTACAGTTTTGTATTTTGCATAGGGTTAGAATTTTAAAGAAAAAGAATTCCCCCGGGTGTCCTCACTAGTTATATTGGCTATTTAAATAGACCTTGTATATCTTAGGTATTGTTCAAAGAACTTTTAATTCCCTTTATTTTGGTGTATGATTGATGGGTGTAATATGGGTTATAGAGTATACAGCTTGGCCTTCCTCCAGATGTGCACCTTTCAAAAAAGTGCGAGCTCCACTTGGTCATTTTCACTTCCTGAACTTCAGAGGTAAATTGTAATAAAAAGAGGCGATAACTTTTTTTTTTTTACATTTTATATATTTAGTAATTGATTCATCGCACTTTCAGAAGCAGTTATTGTCTAGTCTGGCAAAATTCATTTTCCCTATTTTAATAGCTGCTAAGGATAGCGTACTTTAGACAAATTCAGGCTGATTTTTGGAGCACAAGGGAGCAGTCATTTTAGTTAGCAGTGTGCTAAGATCATTTACAATTTCCAAAAGTACAATATCCAAAGAAATGTCAGTCTCATTACATCAAAGTAGCATAAAGGTATGCCAACATTCTGTCCACTATGCATTTTTTAAATGCAAACAACTTCACCTTACGTACGTCACTGTCTCAAAAGTACATAATAACTGGTGAGCGCCCCCAAAATTTGGGGCGGCAATAAAAATCGGTGGTGATGGGGGTGGATTTGGGGGTGTTCTATATATATATATATATATATATATATATATATATATATATATATATATATATATATATATATATATATATATATATATATATATATATAACTATTTACGCGCGCGTAAGGACATTTATGGGAGGTGTGATTGGGTCTACAATTTCCCGCCAGATATCAGATATTTCACGTAACGCGCTGTCAAGGGCCAATGAATTTAATGTTTTGCATCACGTGCTCTGCCAAACTAATCGCAATGATTTCGCACCGGATGCGCGCAGCGATTCTCTCCGCTGAGGACCTTGGCGTCAGTTGAACCAATTTCCTTCTGGGGTGCAGACGTGTTGTCTTTTTTTATAGAAATTTCTTCCCACCTCCACCCCATCATACCTCCCTGTATATATAATGGTTATATGCTCTCTTCTTGTTAATCAGATGATTTGTTTATCTCCGTTTCTTCAGATTTCAGGCAGTTGCATCCACAGTAATCTCTTACAAGATTATACGGCTTCTACAGTGTAATTGTTTATTAATGCCACTTGTCTCAGTGTTTCAATTGTTAACACCGTTACTTGCTATAATTTGTTCGATCAGTTATATTGCTGTGATTACCTTGTTTTAGTTTTAGTCTGCTCAGTAGATAACATTCATGTTTACGGCGCTTGCAGCCTCAAAATATTTCTGTATTTTACCGTATGTCTGTTCAGTTTGCTTGCATGTTTACTCTTTAGACTTTGTCTAAATAGTTATGTTATCATGTATATACATAGCAAATTTTTGGTTCAATACATTTCATTTATTTCAATACAAAGTCATTAAAGTGGCCAGCATCAAACACAACGTTCGTCTTTGTTTTAATTATGTACCAATATACTTTGACATTGTAACATTTGCACGACTGACCTAGCGAATTCTATCTTTTCATTCTCTGTCTTCCTTTCGATTCTATCGATGTCGTAAAGGGTAGGATGGTGCATGCACATTTAATTTTACAATCTCACCAAACACGTTAGTAATACAGAACCCTGTGTTTTCATTCACTTTCTTTCTGACAATAACTTTCATCCCCCCTACATGCGTAAGAACACATCATATATATATATATATATATATATATATATATATATATATATATATGTTTTTAATTTTCCTGCATTTTCTACTAATTTCATGATTCAAGTTCCGTTTGTGAAGCCTTTCCATATCTTATTTTCGGAGCTTTATCTCGTAAGTCGTAACTCGTAAGCCCAGAGTAAAATCCTAGAGATGGGTGAGGAAGACATGCTGTAAATTTTAACGAAATGCTAGATATTTTTCTGTATTCAGTTCCTATCTCATTTACATGTCAAATACACCCAAGGTAGTTTAAAAAACCCATACCCTTAATAATTGGTGGTGGAATGTGAATTCAGTGAAAAGGTTAAGGGACGACGGATTCATCTTGATCACATGGACCACCAAAATGGACATGAAATATGATGTGTTGACCCGGAAAAGAACGCGTGGATAATTTCTGATACGTGTACCCAGTTTCATAAACATATTTTGGTATTGTTTTTGGAGTTGTCTCAAAAGTGACATGTGTATGTTGGATGCATGAATGGATGTGGATGGATGAATAAATGGATGGAGGATGGGCAGACAAAGACGAAAACATAACAAGTTTTGAAACTGAGGACTCCTTGATAGCAAACGACACATCTATAAAGATAATCTAAGAAGTGGACTACGTTTCTTAGAGGTATCGTTAATGATGGTAAGTTTCAGCAAAATTAGTAATGGATAACTTATTTAACTAGATGTATTTGGAAAAGGCAAATCCCCGCGATCTGTTTCGTTTTATATAACCAGTACTTTTCACCATTCCCCTAGCCACATCTCCATTCCTTCCCAAGCATGACACAGGGGAGCTGATTTCTAAACCTATTGGATATATGTTGACCGTTAAGGTAGTAATTAAATTTAGTAGAAGAAAAGTGGAAGTTTGAGACCACGTAGCATCACTTTTGCTGTATCACCGTACAGCAACGTTTTTGCTGGACCCTTGGAATTTTTTTGTTCGTTGCTGTTTGGCTTGTGCAAGATAACCATAAGAGAATCCCCTCTTCTGTGAGCTTCTTCGTTCGGCCTTACTGCGAAGATACGCTCGGAGTCCGAAAGTTTTTGGAGAATAATGTTTGTTGTGTATGTGAGAAGATTTCACCGCTGCCCAGTAACCTATTAGAACAAGAGGGTTTTATACAATACCGCCATTTCTATGCTCGTGAGTGACATATTTGTCATGTTAATGTATGAAATGGGAGACGTTACCGTCGTTCGGGCGCGCTTGTTTTTATATCTAATGTGCGGTGAATGTCTAGCAATACAAGTAAGGAGTCAGGGTTGAACCCTTCAGGAATATCGGGGCAAGATCTTTCTATGCTGCCACTACGGAGGCAACCAAATGGTGGGCAAGCAGTGACACATGTTTCATGATGAAAGATATTGTATTAATTCTTTTCCCACAGTTAATGGGTAATTTAACTCATTTTGTGATGGTCAGTTTATTGTACAAAAACTCCTTTCATCATTTCCCACTCATTAGTTGGAACGACTCTCAGATCGATCGAGATCGATCAAGAGAGATCAAGAGAGAGAGAGAGAGAGAGAGAGAGAGAGAGGTGATTCTGGCCTCCATATGCAGCGGTGTCACTCTAGCGATATAGGTGTTAACATTGCTAATATGTGCGAAGAGGTACAGGGATTGAACTGGAAAACATGAAGTCAAGGTCTAAGTCTATGGCAGCAATTCTTTATTAAAATTATTTGTAGCATGAAGTTGGTAGTAAACCATTTCTACAAAAATCAAGATTAATGTTCTAAAATAACACAAAAGTAGTAGTAGAAAACCAGTTTTTTAGCTCAGAGACCTCCTTCCCCCTCCAGAACCCTTCTATGCTGACATTTTCTTCAGCTCCGATGATAACTTTTACATGATAAGGCTTTTCTGACAAAATAATTGGGTCTCTGACCTAGAAACAGCTTGTTTTCTATTACTACTGTTACAGCCATGTTTTATGATAATCTTTTTCTTACTTGCTAAATCTCATTGGTAGAATAGCTGTTAACATACTATCAATAATACGGAACTCTCGTATTAAAGCGTCCATATCATATTTTATACCTCGCAAATAAGATCGTATCTGATCAAGCAATTGTTTTTTTAAGTGATAGTTGCTGTTTTACAAGAATTTTTTTTTTTGGTCTCAAGTCAAGTCTCAATTTTTTACACGCTGTTGCAAGAGAAACACCAACACAATATATTATTAATAAAACGGGTTTAATGATGCTCCACTTGAAATTATATCAGAGCTAGTCATTAGCAGTGTTAAATATGATATTATTCGAAGTATTCTACTATAATATCTGTAACATTGTTTTACGCACCAAAGTTTTTTTATTATATTATCTGTAATATTGCATTAGAGCGTCCACGTTCTGTTTGGGAATTTCCTCTGAAATATGATTGAAATCGATTATATGTTTTTTCATTATACAATATTTGCTTACAATTTTTGCATGATATTAAAATCTGTAGCACCACCGATCGAATCAAGAAATTCACGAAACTTATTATTGTTAGGATCAGCTATAAAATCTCTGTACTTGTCATAAACATCTGACGAAGTATCCTTATATCGTTCATCTGTCAATACCTCATTTTTCTTTAACCAAGTGACAAGTTCTAGATTTTGTAGACGATTATCTGTTTTAATACCGTTGACGTGATCTATCACTAAACCATCAGGTATAGGTCCGTTAAACGTTTCGTAAACAAATCTATGGCTATAATAACCAAACATATCCGTTTTACTTCCACGAACAACTACAATTAAGTTTCCACTATTTTTCAAATTACCTAATACTTTTTTTGTTTGGATATTTCAAATAATCCCGCGATCACTAGCCTCGTAAAAATCAAACACGGGATGAGGTTGAAATTCTTCTTGTAATGACAAATGTTCAATATTATCATCAGTAATTGCACCATTAACATGATATACTCGTTTTCCTTCTGGAATTTCATCACAAAACAGCGTATAAATAAAATCTTTTCTAAACATATCAACTCGCTCGGTATTTCCTTCCGATTTTACACTAATTTCTAAACCCGCTGATGTTGATTTACCAAACGGTTTTTCGTACTTGCCGTGAACCACTGAACCTAACATATTTCCCGCTCATAAGTTATACTTGGGATGAACATGATATTCTTCCTGTTCCTCTGACGTCAGTTTTATGTAACTCAAATTTTGTGTCATTATAATGTAAATATTTATTTTTTTTATCTCTAATTAATTTTTCAACTAGCGATATTAATTAAATATATAAAATGTTATATAACAATGCTGAAATTGCGAGATATAGCCAAAAAGAGCCTTATAGGAGAACCTACAAAAATAGCTACCGCTTTTGCAGGATTTGATAACAGTTATAAATTTGATAACCAAAATATTTTACTAAATTTTAACTCTTGCAAATTTGTTTCATCTCTTATAACCGACTGTAACGCGAGAACTTGCACTACATAAAAGTATCAAACTAATAGTACAGTATCATGTTATTTTATCAAAGTTACATGCACTTTAAAAAGATATACTCGATAATACAGATTTCCGCAACGAGATTGCCGAACCATATTTAACAGCTAAATCACGAAAAATATTAGCTGGAACAAATATTTCATCAGTCGCCGATGAAATACATCAGGAAATTTGGGAAAAATTGGAAGAAGTTACTGCATCAGGATCGGGTTGGAAGTTTGAGATAATTACAGAAGTTTTATTTCACACAGCAAGATATAACGTACTTCGCGGTAGTTCTTACGTTGATCTCCCTCAATTAAAACCAAAAAAAAAAAATGTTGCATAAACGTAAAGAACTCTGATAACAAATGTTTCCAGTGGGCTATTCTCTCTGCGATATTTCCAGCAGAAAAAATGCTGATCGCATTGACAAGTATATTAGTCACGTATCAAAATTAAATTTTAATGGCGTTGACTTCCCAGTTGCTGAAAATCAAATATCAAAGTTTGAAAAGTAAAATAATATTTCAGTTAATATATTTAGTCTTGACGAGCGTGAAAATGTTTGTCCCAGATACATCTCAGAAAAAAGCTTCGCAATCGACAATAAACTTGTTGTTTTATGAAAATCATCATGTTTGGATCAAAAACTTTAATGGCCTAGTTAGCAGACAATATAATAAAGATAAAAATAAGAAATATTTCTGCTACCGTTATTTACAAGGTTTTTCTAAGGATGAAAAACCACAAGAGCATGTTAAATACTGTGTTAATGTTCAAAAAATAACAATGCCAGGAGAAAAAGAAAAAGTTTTAAAATTTAAAAATTATAATCATAAATTAAATATTCCGTTTGTTATTTATGCTGATTTCGAGTGTCTACATGTCCCTGTGGCAGGCGCAGAAAATGATCCAAATAAATCAAGCACCAGAAAAATACAACAACATGTTCACTGTGGAGCAGCTTATAAAATAGTTTGTTGCGCTAATGATAATTTTTCAAGTCCAATAAAATTGTCGATGGGGGCGTTCGGATGCCAGATTTTTCTAGAATGGGGGAGGGGGGTTTCCGCCCTAAAATTGCTCGAACTTCAATAGACAAAAGCACATTCTCCCACCATGTCACCACGTAGTGGGTGCTATTTTTGCACTCAATACGCGGTTGATTATGGGGAGATTGGGCAGAAATCTGTTGAACGTAGAGAAGGACCACGTATTATATTTTTGAATATTTTTATTTTAAATAATTCAAATTCAGCATGGCTATAACAGTAGTAAAGGAATATAAACGTTTTTAGATAAGAGATTCCATTACCCCGACAAATCATATTTTGTCAGAAAAGCCTTATCATGTAAAAGTCATCATCGGAGCTGAAGAAAATGTCAGCATAGAAGGGTTTTGGATGTGGAAGGAGTCTCTGAGCTAGAAACCTGGTTTTCTATTACTACTACAAATTCTAAATAAATATAACAATCCAGGAAACCCTATATTTCAAAATTCTTATTGTATAATAATAATAATAATAATAATAATAATAATAACAATATGATTCAAGCTTTCCAGAGGCAACTGAAATAATCTCTAAATGTGTTACACAGAAAAATCTTTAACAATAACTAATTACATTCCTATTACCTGGAAAACAGGAAGGCAAGGGTTCTTGACTAAGCCGTGAGAGCGTAGTGTATATATAGTGATCCCTATTCTGGGAGACGTCGGCTTTACCATAATAGGGTATGCCTTACAATTTCCAGCTTCACATTAACCTTGGATTACGCATGACCCTCATGCTTCAGTGATACCTGGCCACGTCAGAAACCGCTCCCCGTACACTCAGACCCTGACTAGCTTTTGTTTACGTCAATGTCTGGGAATTTGTAAATAGTAGTTTCTACTGACTATAGTTTTATTAGATACATCTGTTGTCTTACAATGAAACCGGCGTAGAGCCACAATATGCAGTGAATAATAGCATCTGTTTGTTTTACATTATATAGCTGTAGTACTATAAGCACCATAGTAGAATCAGATAATACCAAAATTCTAACAGTCGTTTTCTTTATTACATGAATTTAAATTACAATTCGAAAAATCCTACTTTCTAAAAGTTCCTAACAAATTATATCGTTACACATGGAACGAAAGGTGAGGCGACTATTAAGGAAAGTTCTTGCGGAACTCCAGAGGTTGGCTCAGCTTTCCTACTGGAGTCTCATAGCAGAAAAAAGAGGTGGGGAAGGCGCTACACTTTGAGTCGCTCATCACCCCCTTAAGCTAGACCCCACCAGTTCAGCATGACACAGCAAACAACATACTGTAAAGTACCATTGAGACACAAATCGTGAGCACAGTCTTACCATGGGCGTTGTAGAGGGCTATTTAAGGGCGTTGTAGAGGGCTATTTAAGGGTTTCCTAGAGTGTTATTGAAAGGCTTGTTGGGGGGGGGGGGAAGGCTTATTTGAGGTAAATAGATGTTATAAATACCGTTTGTGGTTTAAGCTTCAATTTTTGAGAAATGCGGGTAAAATGAAATATTTAAAATACCAATTGCCTATCTTCTAAGGTGGGACCCTAAACTGGGTATGCTACACTCTCTATATTGAGGATGTACATTTGGTGTACACTGGCTTTCATCCCTTAATCTTCAATGGTTTTAACGTTGTAGAACAGAATGGAAATGGGTCTAAAAATTTAAAGCATACAGCATGGATGTTGAAATTAAAGTTTGGAATGTAGATGTTGTACTGGAGACACTAGGACTGTAGATATTGTACTTGACACACTATGGCCCTAGATATTGTTTGGACACACCAGGACCATAGTTATTGTACTGGTCACACTAGGACCGTAGATGTTATACTGGACACACTTGGACCCTAGATATTGTAGTGGACACATTAGGACCCGTGATGTTGTACTGAACACACTAGGACTGTAGATGTTGTACTGAACACACTTTGTAGTGACGATGACCAAGTATGCAAAAAAGCTTGATTCCTTAAACTTCAACGAATTTAAAGTTTTACAACAGAATTTGTGAGGGAAGAGATAAAACACAAAACTATGACATTGACCTTAAAGATATAACTCTGAATGTGGTTTGCGATACAATACACAGCCACACAGACATACACACAGACACACACCCACACACACACACACTCTCTCTCTCTCTCTCTCTCTCTCTCTCTCTCTCTCTCTCTCTCTCTCTCTCTGTCTGTCTCTCTCAGCAGCAGTAGAGCTGAACAGACCACTTGGCTGAAACCTTATTTATAAAAAATAAAGGCTCCTACAGAGGCTGAAAAAAAAAGGTCAATAACATAAACCGAACCTCCTAACTTTTATTATTACCATATAGTTTGAAAAACGGATAATAAATCGTTTGGGTTAGCTCATTTCCGTTACTTTTTGTTGACGTATTTTTTTTTTAGATTTTTATGCGATTCGTTTACTCGCGGGTCACTCAATTTTTGTCGTTCAGCTCTACTGCTGCTATGAATTTTTATCAAAAAATTATATCAAGTCCGTTGCGATATCTTGACCTAGGATCATGTAAATTTATCGTTACAAAACCAAAGGGAGCAGCTTGTGCTTTTGAAAAGAAATTTTTAAATTTATTCATGTCCATGTCTCCAGAACACCAAGTATAATAAATATTCTGCAGCTTATGATTATCAACTCCGTTGAACACAACCAAAATATTGCAGTTGTCTCTGATTACTTTTGAATTTGTGTATAACGCTGTGTAACATAAATCACGTCTGTTTTTTTATGTCTACCTCGTGAAAATATTCTAGCTGGATTTGATTGTTTGTCCAGCATAACATCATCATACACTACTAAATTATTAATGAATCCATCCAGATCATCTACGGATGGCGCTTCATCAATATCAGTAATAAAGTCTATGACATTGTCTTCATGCAACGATTTTGCGTTTTCATTAAAATCTTTAAGTACTTCGTAACATCGCTGATCATCTACAGATGGCGCTACTAAATATAATTTATCCCACTTCAGCCATCGCATTATTAGATTAAGCAATAATTGCGTTTTTCCACTTCCGGACGGACCTATTATAATCATTCTGATAGAATTCGGAAGCGCTGGATGGTGCTTTACTGGCTCTTGTTTTCGTGTCGCAGAAAAGTCAATTATATCCATATAATAAATAATATGAGTCTATATTGTGTTCGATGCAGAGCACCTACCGATACTACTGAATTAATGACAATAACAACAAAAAATAAAAGACGTGCACTTACAGGCAAGTGTGTGAAATGTGGCACCAAGAAATATAAATTTATTCCAACAAAGACAGGTGGGGGTGATATCACTGCTTCGTTAGGAAAATTACCAGGAACTCCATGGGCTAAATATCCCGGTGAGAAACATTTACCCGGATATAATTATTGTGGTCCTGGAACTCGTCTTGATATCCGACTTGATGATCAAGATCAACCAAAACGAGGAGAGTATCCAGTAAATAAGATTGATCAATCGTGTTACGTTCATGATGTCGCGTATAAAAGTAGGGATTTGCAACAACGACATCTCGCAGATGTGAAATTGATTCACGCATTAAATTCTATACCTAATAAATCTCTCAAAGAAAAATTAGCTAGTTTTCTAGTAAAAACTGCTATGAAAGGTAAACTGGTGCTAGGGGCTGGCAATTAATTATATAACTATCATAATGGAATCTGTTTATTATTCCCCGAGAGGATTCTGGAGAGGTAAGGCAGCGATTAGTAAACTCGCCGAAGCAGCAAAAGTTTCACGTAATGTCGCTGCATCATGGTTAGCACGACAGGCAATATGGCAAATCTTCCTAAGTCCACCTAAAAAAATTCATTACGTGCATTTTGATGTTAGCGTTCCTAATGAAGTTCATCAAGCAGATATTTTGTTTTTACCACACAATACCATTAAAACACGTGGACGAAAATCACGCACGTACAAATACGCGTTAACTGTCGCTGACATTGCGAGTAGATATAAAGAAGCGGAGCCATTATCAACAAAGACAACATCTGAAGTTGCATCTGCGTTTGAACGCATTTATCAACGTGGTGGTCTACGATGGCTACGGTTATTACAAGTTGATCCCGGTAAAGAATTTCTTGGAGTAGTATCATCGTTGATGAAGAAACGTAACGTTAAAATCAGACGAGGACATACTGAAATTCATCGTGATCAGGCAATCGTTGAACGATTTAATAGAACACTTGCCGAGCGGTTATTCGGATACCAATATGCAAAGGAAATATCTACTGACTTCAAAGATAGATCTCGTGAATGGGTTGCAAGATTACTGAGTGTGATAGCTGCGTTGAATAATGAAATTACTCGTGCAACTTCCATGAAACCTTCTAATGCGATCAAAAAAATATATATACCAATACGACGTGAATCTTTCTCTCAACCAGTATTAGGTAATGTTACAGTTAGATATTTATATGAACCTGGCGAACTTGAAGGTGGTAAAAAAAGAGCAACGGATCCTATCTGGAGCGTGACTACACATAAAATTTCTAGCGTGGTTAGATCCACTGGTAGACCTTCAATATACAGACTAGATTCTACAGCCCCTCAACGTGGATTTGTACGTGAACAATTGCAAATAATTCCTGAGGATACGCAATTACCACCAAGCTCAATTTTGTAAACGTCCAGAGCCTCGACGTCGATTACACTCAAGACAAGTCAACATCACATTTTCACGTGTATGACCAAGATCACTATTAATTCTGTCTACGGTAAATTGTCTTGGATTATTATTCGAATATTGCCATAACATATTACAGTTACAACTTGCACAATTATTATTCTGTACTTGTTTTAGTTTTATAATAAATTCAGTATCAATATCAAAGTCACGTTTATTTTTTTTGTCACACTTTTTATAGCTGACTAATTTTTTATTGATATCGATATTGTTAGTGATTTCTTCAGTTATTACGTAATCTACAATAACCCTATGTAGTTGAGATATTCTCCTAACTCGAGATACGGCGAGATAGACTAAATTCGACCATTCAATACGATCATCTACAATCCAGATTTTAGTATCAGAAATAGTTAATCCCTGTGATGAGTGAATAGTTATAGCATGTCCTAACCTCCACGGTGATTTATTCATACTCAGCGCATTCTCAACGACATCAACAACAACCAACACGATATCATTCAAGACAAGATTCTGTACCCTCGGTGGAACCAAGGTACCTGGTATTTCAACATCAATATTCTGTCGACGAGTATCTGAGGGGCGATAACATAATGGTACAGGTAGATCTGAAAACTTTTCTTTATGTAACGTAAATAATTTATTCTGTAGTTCATCACGAACTATCTTTCTACTTGCAACTATTAAATCAGCGGGATTCCATAAATTTAGAAAATTATTCACAGAAGTCTCTGGAATTACTCCTCGCATTATCTCACATTGTACTCTGTCTGGCTGAAGTCTGATTAACCTTTTAAATTCCTTCAGCGGTTCATCAATAGCTCTATGGTCATCATTTATTTCTTCATAATAATCTACGTTATTCTTCAGCCATTCATGTGGAGACTGACCAACAAAAGGTGGTGGTTGACCATTATCGCCACACATAATCACAGCAGTATTCTTTGTCAATAACCATTCAAGAAATGTTTTTAGTGTTTCTAACGACACCGTGCATACCTCGTCCCAAATGATAATTTTTGGTATATATTTCTCACCCATTCGTTCAGGAGTCCATGTGTCTCCACACCATCTAAAGAAACTGTGATAAGTACACGATTTTACTCCTCGCTCTTTTATCTCTCTGGCGAGTTTGTGCGTCGGTGTTAAAACAATCATATCTGATGTATTATTTATAAATAAATTAATTACACGAGTTGTTTTACCTGAACAACCACACCCATTAAGATAAACGGTTTTATATCTAGATACAGGATCATACACAGATGGTGCAGATGACTTTAATATTTGATTATTATTTCTATAATATATCTCCGCAATTTCAACATCTGCAGATTCAGAATAACTAAGTATATTTTCTTGTTTTATTCTCCATGTTCCCCATTCACCATTACCAAGTAGCGGTTTTAACAAATCTGTATATTTTTTATTTATGTAGAACGAATCCGTAGCGACTCTGACAGCGTGACGAGGAAATTTGTTTATCATCGATAATAGATTTATTGAAACATAAGCTAATATCGAAGATCTTAAATGAGTAAACTGCGGTGACTCGCCATCAAGATAGCTCACAATGGTACCTAGTTTCGTTCCATTTGATAAATAAGCACTACATCTGTTTATAAATGTATTTTTCTCCGTTGTATCAGCGATTATAAAATCTAGTTCAGCATCATCCATAATCAGTCTTGTACAATGCCGTTTATAATCGTATGAACCACCTTGAGTAAATTTACCAATTATTTTTCTACCGAGATCTTTTGCAAATTTTTCATCATGCTCGTTCCTGCATTTATTTATTTTAATAATATAATCTTCATCAATATCAGGGAATTCTTTCCTGGTATCATCGATATTAAATCTGTTCGGTTCTGGTAACCAAACTTGCTTCTGTGAGCTATACGATATAATTGCTTCAGTTACTCTCAACGATATTAGAAATCCAGCATCAAGCATATATCGCAATAATACTATTGGAACCCAATATTTTTCTGAAAAATGTCTTCCAAACCAAGCATAAGTAATCGGATGGAGATTTTCTGCAAACTCAAATGATTCTACACACGCGAATCCGGTTAAGTCAAATTCTGGTAAATGTCCGTTTATCGCAACCTTGGTCATCTCGTGTGATGGATGTCCGAATTTTTTAAAGTATTCAGAACATTATCCCTATCCAAGAAAACTTCCAGGATAACATGCTACCATATCAACAGATATAACTTCATTATACTTATGTTTAGTATTCCACAATCCTCCGTGTCCATATTCTACGCAGCTTTTATGGATATCTTCAAGAAATTCCGATCGTGTTGGTTTCCATAAATTTTTCTCCTGAGCGAAATGAGCAGCTACAGATGGAACTGTAAAACAATTATTTAATAATAGTCTAACTTTGACATCGTCTGAAGTATATTTCAGCGCAAGATTTTCCATTTCTACATTAAGAGATTCTGTACGGTAAATATTACCATTAGGCCGTACAAACTGATCGTAATGATCATATTCTGAACTTTGAAATAACCAAACGGATACAGGGTCACTTTTGCTGATATTTTTGATAAAATCAAATATATGTCCATCATAAAATTTAACCGCTCTATTTCGTGGAAATATTGTTACTGCTGAGGTTCATGCATGCGAATTATGATCAATAATATCTATTGGAGCTCCTCTTGATTCATATTTTGATTTATATAAAATCTCTCCGGTTAACGTCTTTACCGTTATTGGGAATTTTAATTTCTTTTCTAGCTCAGCGACATCTTTGATAGACGCTCCGGTATCTTTAACCGCCTCTGCCCATGTGTTTATTTTTTACGTCTTAAATCTGTTAAGCCATTACCACGTATCGCATTTGTAAAATGTTCTGTAACTCGTTCAGCTACACAGTTTATTCTTGATATTTTCATCGGTTTGAGATCCGCAACATTAGGTTTATCATTCAGCGGAAATATTCCATATACAACCGCAGTTGCTGGATAACTTTGTATATAGTAAGGTTTGTCAACACCGGTTAGTATTCCGGGTTTAGATTTATTATTTAAGAAAACAATATTACCCCCGGACTGCACACGGACTGGATCACGCTTATCACGAATAATCCAAATATCTTCTTCTGTATTTACAATAAATTTTATTAAAATAAAATATTTTTGATTATCAAGGTGATTAATAATTACTTTTCCCCGTTTGTCATTCATCATATTAGTAACATTTCCAACTCTGAATGTTGACCATACATGAGCAGCGCCATCGTCACGAAATTTCTTTTTTGCTTCACGAATACGTTCGGTTACATCCTCATCCGTTAATGCCAGATCTTGCATCGAAGTACTAAATTTATATTCTGATAGTCTGTCAAGATCGAATCTAGCAGGGGAAGGTTCAATAACGGATAATTCCTCCATATAATTAAAACAAATATTTAAATTAAAAATTTTAGTATATATATAATGCTTGAAACACAAAACAAATGTGCTTGGCTCAAAATTGGATATACTTCTACTTGTAATAAATCGTGTGTGAACAAATACTGCGGAAATCATGCACAAAGTATCAAAAATGGAAGTACAGGACCAATACCGTGTATTCAGTGTGGTGTTGGAGTCAGAGGAAAAACTCAATTGTGTCTAAAATGTGGCGGAAAAAAATACAGAGAATTAAAACGATATTATGATAAAAAAAATAATACATTATCAGGTAAATCTCCTATAAAAACCGTAGAAGATTATCTGCTTAGATTTCAGAATAATGATTTAAACAAATAATATTATATATATAATGGAGCAAAACGAATTTGTGGCGCATCCAATCCTTACCAATTATGAAGCATCGCGAGAAGGTGTGATTAGAAACTGTCGATTAAAAAAACCCAGTAGGTAATCTTAATAAATTTGGTTATTTTGTATTCAATACTAGTGGAAATAGACATTATTTATCAAGTAGATTCATCTTTGAATGTTTTCATGGAGTAGTTGAAAATGGACTTATAGTTGATCATATTGATGGAGATCCCCAGAATAATCGATTATCTAACCTGCAGGCTATTACACAAAGTCCGAATACTACACGTGGAAATGCTGGAAAATGTAAAAAGTTTGCAAGAAGATCTATTAAATCTATAAATACAGAAACAAGACGGGAAATAACTTTCCCATCAATTAATGCAGCTGCAAAACATTTTAGCATACATCCACAATCAGTACAATTCGTCGCAAATAAAACATACAAATCCGCATATTCAATAAAATATAATCAGCGGATAATATTTGAATATGTCGTATAACTATTTCTTAACAGTTCGACTCTGTCAATTTTGCCAAGGCTTTTGTTTAGCCATAATTACAGTCAAGGGTCCACCTTCACCGTCGCTGCTCTCAGCGTCATAATCATTTTTGACAGAATCAGATAACATAATCTTTCTTAATTGCATTACACGATTGTCCACGATCTTTTTTCTTTGGTACTCGTGAGACAGTTCGGATTTAATATTTTCGATCGAACGTGCAAGAGGTGCAAATAGCTTTACTTGATTGTCGTTTACCATAGCTAGTGATTCAAGCATAGCTTGATAAATTAATTTTATAAATCTGTAGTTTGAAGGTAGTGTATATTTATTATCAAATTTTCTCTGTTGCAGCGATTCAAAATCGCACATAATTTTCTGAGGGTAGAGATTATCAGATATTTTTATTCCGTTATGTTTTAGTTTTTTAATAGCAGAAATAATATCATTAATGTTTTCTTGGTTCATTATATATATATTTATATATTTAATATAAAAAAAATATTAGCTCCCATGACTTTTTTTTTTGTCAGGGAGCTGTTTTGTGTGTGATATATGGTTATATACAATGAAGATAATGGTTATATACAATGAAGGTGATATATGGTTATATACAATATAATGGTTATATACAATGAAGGTGATTATATGGTTATATACAATGATGATAATGGTTATATACAATGATGATATATGGTTATATACAATGAAGATAATGGTTATATACAATGAAGATGATGGTTATATATAATGAAGGTGATATATGGTTATATACAATGATGATATATGGTTATATACAATGATGATATATGGTTATATACAATGATGATAATGGTTATATACAATGATGATGATGGCTATATACAATGATGATAATGGTTATATACAATGATGATGATGGTTATATACAATGAAAATTATGATTATATACAATGATGATAATGGTTATATACAATGATGATGATGGTTATATACAATGAAAATTATGATTATATACAATGATGATAATGGTTATATACAATGAAGATGATTATGATTATATACAATGATGATTGTATGGTTATGAAATATATACAAATGGTGATGACGAGGGAATCTTGTCTACGTCCAACAGATTTTGTACACTCTCCCCCCATACAAAACCCCGGGGAGTGTAAAAGGTACACCCCTCAAGGGTGTATGATAGGAGAGTGTATTTTGTCTGTTGTGGATTTCGAGGAAATGCTCCGGGTTCCCCCAATTAAATAGCATCAGTCGCCAAATGCAAGATAAATACCTTTAGCATTTTTGGAGACTCGAACACGCGAGAGTCTGTAGAGCTTCGATCTACGTCCAACCGTCTTACCATTTCGGCCATCGTTCTCTTATCAATAATACAGTTGAATTTAAGTATATTTACGCTGCTGCTTCACTAACAGCGATGCTTACAGAAAACAGATAGATCACTAGATAATTAACGAAAAACGATATATATTGTGTCGTAGGGACTGAAACCTCACATTTTTCTGTGTAAAATGGAATTTTATATTTCTAGTTTCCAAAAAATATATATAATTCTGTATAACACTGAGTCTATGCGTAAAGCCGTAGCAGCGGATATTGATTTAGTCATATAGCGGATGTTCTTAAAATAACTTTACGCACAGCCGTTATATGGAATAATCAATATGCAGCCACAGTCTTCTAGATAATAGATTTCGATTATGCACGGATTTTATGTAAACAAAAGAATAATATTATAGACATCCGGATATTTTTTTTGTTATAATAACGCTCTATGATTTCACATACAGGTTTATATTTAGTACTTCGTTTCTCGTGTCCAGAATTCTATTATTTTGGTCTGTAAGTTTAAAGTGTATTCTTGATAATAACGGATTATGAACTCGTAGGTACACGGGATTAATTGGCTCTGATACAATTAACGAACCGGGAGGGACCAACGGGCTAAAACTGAATAATATGTACCCTTGCTGGGCCTGGCTAGACTTAGAAAGATCTACCTGATAGCTACCTTCAATAACATCACATACCAGATTGACTGCAATTGTTGTTGTTATATTTACAATGCCTGGCGATATATGACGTCCGGCACCAAAGGGATTATTATTGTGTTTTAGTATAACCGGTGGTGGGGCTATTTTTCTCCACGATTCAATTACTCCCGGATAATATTCTTCAATAAGATCATTTAATGATTTCTTCATTTCAGCGTTATTTAAATCTTGTATAACAAATGTTTGTAAATCTTTTTCTGTTATTTTATAATGATCAAGAAATACTTGTTTAGATTCTGGATTTGTGTAACTATTTCCATCGAGTTTAGTGGCAGTGTTTATAATACTTCGATTGACGATGTAGAAATCGAATAAGACCCCATTTAAATGTTTTATTGACTCGATTATTTGCTGCTTTACATTTTCATTATAATGTTGTGATAATGAAATAAGTAAATTTCTTAAATCATTAAACGTTTTATCGTATTCGGGTTTAAGAGTATCTAAAAAATGTTTAATAAATCCTACATCAACAGTATAGGAACTAATCTTCGTCCTGGTGTCTGTGTTAAAAATAAATAATGCTTTATTCAACTTGGGGATCCTTTTACCGTCAAAATCGGTAAAGTAATATCTATCGTCGTTTGGAAATCCAAATCTTGTATTACTCCATGGTTGTTTTCCTCGATATTCTGGATCTTTAATGAATTTTTCTTCACTCGTTTTAAATTCTTCTATTTTTGGTTCTGAAACTCCATTATAAACCGGTGGAACATCAGGCCATCCTAACACGGATCTAATCGAACTTTGATAAATGTCAACGAGGTAATCAGGAGAATTTATGTCAATCACCGCTGATAATGTTGGTTCATAAACAGTAATCGCTATTTTAGATTCTTTCCCTGTAATAGATTTAATTCTGCGTTGGAATTCATCATTAATCTGTTCTATTTTATAACTGCCCGTTGAAATTCCAACAACCTGCCAGTCAGGTGTTCCATCTGGTTTATTTTTATTCGCAAATACCAGTGAATTATTTGGTTGTTGTCCACCAAACGGTTTTGATCTAATATTAGGCCAACTATAATAAACTCGTAATTGCGCTAATGCTATTTCCTTTGCTGGAATTGTCGGAAAATTAACGCTAAATTCAGGATTGGTTGAACTTAATGATATCATAGTAGTTTTTGACGGCGTTGTATTAGCTACGATCTGCTGAAGTAATTGCGACTCTGACATTATTATTATCGTTATTATTTAATTCTCCATCTTTCCGTTATTGTCACTAGCGATTATGAATGCTTCATCGTAGGTTTTCATTATCGTTACAAACTCCTCATCGGATATTTTACCATCACTGAGATATGCTGAAATATACGAGCATAATTTAGTGTATGCGGCTGTTGCTGTGTGCAATTTCATTATATACTCGTTTAGTTTATTATTTGTACACGTAGATATTTTCTTAGCGATAATACTGAAAATACCTGCACATGTTGTTGCCGTTGAAACTATAATTGCTACAACTGCAGGCGCTGTCATCGTTATTGTTGATAGTAATAATCCAGTTCCAGCAATAACAGCAGAAACAGAGTATACCATTATATCAATAACAACCATACGTCGACGATATTTTTTTACCTTTATCGTGTAATCGTCGATGATATTTTTTAGTTTGGTTTGACACTCACATACTTGAGCGTATCTGTGACGTTGAACGTCGATAAATGACTCTTGATTCATTATACTTATCTAGGTAACTAATTGAGGAGTTTCAGCTACAAATTCAATACACCACCAATAATCTGCTGTGGTTAACTTTTTATCATCCGCTATTAGCATAAACGTTTCCTCGACATCTTTATTTAATAATATGGATACAGTTCCAGAAAAACTATGGGTTGAATGACGCCATGTAAATGTGGTAAATACAGTAAATTTTTCAGCACAAAATATAGATAATCTTTATACACCAGTGACCTCTGCGGTATGTTTAAGGGTGTTATTTTCCGGTGTCCATGTTGTTTTTCCTGATGCGACTGTGTACACGATATTGTTAGCTCGTCCGTGAGGAATTTTAACGAGATTGGTTTTTTGAATAATATTAGGAATGCCACTAATGATATCTTTGAGTCTTGTGTTAATGTCAGCGAGATTAATAATAACATTTGGTGGATTTCCAAAAAATTCGTTAATATTTCTGTTTACATTTCTACGAAAATTTAGAAATGTTTGTATGTGATTATTATATTCAGTTCTAAATGCAGCAATTCCATCATTAATTGTCGTTAACGAAGTCGTTATTGGAATTTCCCTATCGTCGACATATTTTTTCGTTGCAGCGTCGAAATCTGTTTCTGGTGTTCTGAGATTATTAATACCATTATTATTCATGTCGAGAAATGCACGCATTATACCACCGCGCACTGACACGTATTTAGATTCTTGATCATCGACGTATTTTTTTTTGCTGCGTCTGTATCTGCGATTGGATCTCCAAGATATGTAATTTTTCTTCTTGACATAATAATGTCACCGGTAAATACATCACCAGTTTTCTTAACATAATCGTTAACCGATTTACCGGAATCCTGTATTTTACCTTGATCAGTGAAAGTAACGATATTATTAACAACCGCGTTGGGAATTCGTATAAGTACATCTGGTAGTTGTATGTTACTCGTTTTTAATCGTCCTTGTTTATCCTGAAAAACGACGACTTCATTTTGATCCACACTCATGATATTTAATAAATCATCGATTTCATTTCTGAGCTGATCAAGAGTTGCATATTTAGATAAATCGATCTTCTGAGCTTTACCTGAGGATCTTCCATAAATATCTACCATTATATTTACTGATATCTGTTTAAGTGTTATGACGTAGTGTAGTGAACGCGTGCACGACTTTATGAGGCGGTGCTGTTGATTTTGATATAGCATCAAGCACAGCGAGGGTTTCACGACCGCATATTGGAGGATCAGTTATTTTTTGTGTTGGTAGCGTTGAATACCAGATTGGAATATCGCCGGTAACGTACTTTAAAAATTCTTTTGGTGGTGCTAATCCATACGAATCAAAATAAATAATTCCACGTGGATCAATTGCATATCCTACCTAGTGCGTGCCTGGTCCAGAGTTTTTATCGAGATTAATGATACCAGTTTCAATATTGTTTGGTTTTTTTGGTAATTGATCGCGCATAAAAGCACCTCTGAAATTTTTTATTTTTAATTGCTTAGCAGAATTAAGTAAATCAAAATTGGACATGGGTGATATTAGTAAACTGTCCCTGGTAATCTTAGACCCTTTTCGTACCATGAATGTGGAGTCCCTGGTAATCTTAAACCTCTTCCCTTTTTTTTGATTCCTTGTCCGGTTGCTTTCTTTAACGCCATTCCAGCAGCTGTTCCAACAGCACCTAACGCAGCTGCCTTTGCAACAGTTGGGGCTGCAGCTGCTATTAAAGCTGGTATAGCTGCGAGAAGTGGAAATATACCACCCGATTTAGCAATATCTTGGATGGCGCCCGCAGAAAGATTAAGTTTGACGCCTTTATTTGATTTTTTAGCATCATTGAAGTTTTTGAACTGACGCTCGGTCAACGATAGTTTATTCGCACCGGTCATCTGTTCTCGCTTTAGCGATATTTTTATTCCACAGATTATTTTTTGATGCTGATTGCAGCTTTTTAATCTGACCAGGAGTCAGACTCACACTAACGTGATGATATGACATTATTAATATTATGAACGATCTAATTACATGTTTATTTACATATTTTCTACTGGGGCATCAATAACTCTCATTCGTCCACCAACACCTTCGAGTAACATCGATTTATCGCTGAGTATAACAGCAATTGCTCTGTAATTAACAATAACTCCTGTTACCACACGAGCTCGAAGATGAATATCTACAACAGATTGTCTTGTTAAATCTAAATGTTCTAGTGAAAAGTAATAAATCGGATACAGCGTTGTAAAATCTAGCTGCGATATTTGTAAACCAGTATCAATATTTTGATCACGACCCATGAACGACATAAAACTATGATATGCACGTGCTACATGATTTTGATCGAAATTTAACAAAATATCCTCGGATGGTTCTTGATGTCCATTTATCCTTAATGAAATCTCAGAAACACCGAGTTTGTCAAATATCATGTGACTATGTGTTTGATCGTTTACTCGTACAGCATTTTGAAACGCAATAAATATATGTCTTGGTGCAGAAACACCTTGCTGAGAAGCTATCTGCCACGTAAATAAACCATCAATTGCACTCTGAACAACATCTGTGGTCAGTGTTAACCATGACAACGTTGATTTACCGCCTTGACTCATAAAAGATAACAACCGATCTTCTTCAGATATTGTTGGAGTCATCACTAGCATCCACAGGGAAAGTTTTGTTAGTATTACTATACCATCACCAGCACCAGCGGGTCTCCAGATTGCATCATTATCATTGCCTTTTCGTACAAGTACAACCGTATGTTTGGCTCCGAAATTGACTTTTCTGACATTTCTACAGAATCCAAAAATATGTGACAGTGGAATTGCACATGAAAATGCTCTCCTATTACCGCTTAACATTGATCGACGTGCTGCAAATCCTAAGTTGAAATTTGGATTAGAACCATGAACCACCGGCCACACATCAGCGTCAGCGTTATTGAGGTTGTTTCTAGGTCGTCTTATATTGTATTGATTGTTATCAGAGTGATTAGAAGTATCCTTGACAAACATCATTGATGGACCAGCTGATCTTGAGTAATCGTCGCTGTATCTCGCAAGACCAAGTATTGTTGTGGCAACATCGGCGTCTTTCTGAATTGATTCAATATTTTTTCCGTCGATCATGTACGTAGCGCTGTCAAATAACGCCATAATACCATTATTAACAAAACCAACCATAATATCAGCGGCATATGCTACTGGTGCTGCAGGATTAGCGTTATTTATAATTTCACCTTCGACTTCAATAAATGCTTCAGCGGGTAGAAAATATCTACTTGTATCTTGAACCTGTAGTTCAATTCGTCCACGCTGATCTGGAATTCGTGCGTCATAAGAATAATACTGATAATCGCGCACAGACTCATCTTTGAGTACTGGTGCATCCATGTCAAACGCGGGGTCAGATATGCGCTTAAACATCTTTATTATTATCGTCTTCGTCTAACTCCAAGACCACTTCCTGCTATCAGACTAGCGGTTATATTTTTTTCCTTTTCCGACATCGGGATATCAGCTAACTCCGCTAGTTTTTGATTAGCGGCTTGATTTATTATTTTACTTACACTTGTGGGCATCACTTCAGTGCTAGGTAATTTCACAGGTTGAGGTCGGGCCGCTTGTGGTCTGCGTATTAATCGTGATAGTCTATCTTTAATTGCTGAGAATGCTTTGCTAGCAAGATTACCAACAGCGCCTATACCTTTTTCACGAACAACATCAATAGCTTTCATGCCCAGTTGCTTTGCAATCGGTATTGCTTTTGGGGCTATCCTTCTAAACAGACCCTGAATAACATCACCTAATCCATCTCCGTAGGTCGTTTTGTATACCGGTAATCGAGAGTTTATTACCCTGACCATGGTAGGTCCACGAGTATTGTGTATGATCATTTTATTATTAAGTGACTTTATCACTAATTACATACTTAGTCACTATGATAATCATCGGCGATTTCATTAATGAGAGACCGATATACATCAATATCCATGATACCGCCTGTAAATAATCGTTTACAAATATCAGCTACTTCATTAATGATTTCTGGGGAATTATTACCAGCTCGTTTTCCTCCAATGAGGATTTCTAGTCGATCGACATCAGCAAGGACGTTATTGGGACAGGTAATAAGACCACTTCCTAAACCACTTCCAGTTGCGCCAGGGTCGTCTTGAAATTCTTTTTCTTCTCCCTCTTCAACTTGTTCCGGTGATACTTTTGGTGATCTTAGAAGACGACGAAATGATTCTCTTAACGTTCTTCGTTTTTTTTTTCTCGTTTTTGTTGTTATTGTTGCTGTAGTGGTTGTTGTTGTAGCTCTTGTTGTTGTAGTTGTGGTAGTGGTTGTTGCGGTGATGGTAATTTAAGTTTAGGTGATGATGTTGGTGATAGTTCAAATTGTAGTGGTTGTGATAATAGTTTGCTTTCTTTAGTATCTTTTATATGTTTATATACAATATCATCAAATTCATTAAATTTTTCAACATCTTCATCAGATCTGATTTCTGGAATACCAGTAGCAACGCGATATACGTCTTTGACCCAATTAATAGAGCTTAATGATTTAATATATTCTGGTTTTACATATTTTTTTCTTTCATAATATCCAAACGCGGCAATATCAAATAAATTGGTTGGGTCCCTGATAGCACCAATACCTTCAGGTGTAAATTTATCTATTATCTTAGTTCTTGGTCTTTTAAGTTTTGGTTGTGGTTGTGGTTGAGCTGCTTGTGGTGCTTGTGGTGGTGGTTGAGCAGCTTGAATACGACCAGCAATATCAGCAGGTAATGTTGCAAGAGCTCTTTGTGTTGCCTCAGTTGCTGTAACAATTTTCTTTGTTGGTTCGACAATCGGTTTAAATAATTTTTCTGTACCTTCTGTAAATTCCACCTGAGACTCCTGACGCGATTGTAATTGTTGCTTAACAGAATCACGAACAGGTAGATATTTTTTAATTGCCTCTAGTCGCTCTCGAGATAATTTAGCTGAGTGTGGTTCTCCAATACTCATTATTGATAATATCTATAATGGCTGTTTAATTCATAGCAGCAGTAGAGCTGAACGACAAAAATTGAGTAACCCGCGAGTAAACAAATCGCATAAAAATCTGCAAAAAAATACGTCAACAAAACGTAACGTAAATGAGCTAACCCAAACGATTTATTATCCGTTTTTCAAACTATATGGTAATAATAAAAGTTAGGAGGTTCGGTTTATGTTATTGACCTTTTTTTCAACCCCCTGTAGGAACCTTTATTTTTTATAAATAAGGTTTCAGCCAAGTGGTCTGTTCAGCTCTACTGCTGCTACAGTTGATTTCTCTTAGACCCTTAACAAGATTATATTTCAGTGTCATTGTATGGGTTGGTTAATGCCCTTCTCATGCAGATTTTCGTCAACAAGTGTCATAAATTCACATCGATGTTCAGCATCACTAGTCAATTGGTCCAATACCCATTTGGCAAATTCTGCAACCTCATCACCGTGGTCAGAATCCATTACTTATATGCACTAATAAATCTAATCTTAAACACAAATGCCAAAGATTAAGTACCTGTCCAGATAAAGACCAAGTCCTTCCAACTGAATTTCATCTCTGGCACCTGTGTTACTGCTGCTGCGTATGTAAAAGACGTCTGATCGCAACGATTTTCAGGTCCTGTTGTTGAATCCAAGTTGACAATTCTGATTTCCCACTTGTGGGGGGATCAAAGCTCAATTGCATGCAGTGCTTTAACAAGGGGTCATCCAGCCAAGCTTGCAGCATGTTTTGGGTGGGTTTGTGGAAACCCTTTAATGCTCACCGAAACCGCCAGTGGTGAAAATATCATTGAACTTACCAGTTGGGTGTTTATATTTTCCAGGAGCTTAAATGCTATAAAGACATGATGTGATGCGCTAACACCATGTTGGGTACTTATTTGCCATGAGAGTCTCCTTGAAATGTGCTTTGCGCCAAGTCTGTGTTCACTGTGCGAAATGAAATCATTGATGTGCCATCAAACTGTATGGCTAGTAAGGAGCTCATGGAAGCAATCCAAAGCGTAATTCTGGATAACACAACTTAACAGCTGGTAGAGGCATTAGTATCACGCCAAACTGTATCACTACCAGTGTGGAGCTTACGAATTAACATGACTCTGTGTAGCTCCGAAAATAACCTAATGAACATCTCGGCAGAATCCAAATATATGCTAGAATGGAATCGCGTAAACTCCCGCCATTGTTAATTTGTTCTTGCTGTGTTGCAAAACCAAGGTTCAAACTGCGGTTATGAAACAATAAATTTGCTACATCCTCAACAGCGACGGCAGGAGCTGTGTGGTTCGAAACCTGTCAAGTTATATATGGTAGATCATCAGCATGGTTGTTTGTCTCTTTGATTAACATCACACATGGACCAGCAGATCTTGCATAATCGTTGATATATCTGCCGGGTCCAAGAATTGTTCTAGCAATGTGAACTTTGTTTAAACAGGTTTAGATTTCTGTTCTGCTGACACTATCTGTGCTGTTGAACAATGTGACTATCGTTCTCACCATATACAGCATTCTTATCTTTGTGTGCAAGCTTTTCTTGGACTTTCAAGAATGCTTTGCACTGAAGAAAAGTTCCATTGGCCCTTCCTGGTCTGGCACCCTAGCATCATATTGGTAATCTTGAATGCTTCTATCTTGCAACTCAGGTGTGTCCTAGTCCAACATGGGATTGGATAATCTTTGAATTGAGCCATCATTTAGACATCACAGTTTAGTCTATTAACTTTTGTGAGATAGCCATAATCCACTCCCTACTAACACATTTGCAATCACTGAATCGGCTAAATATTGTTGAGCAGCTTCAGTGTTAAATTTACTAATCGGGGTTGGCATTGTTGCTATCGATGTAATGTAACTGCTTGTGGTTGTCGAGTCACTGTCTTGGTCTATCTCTAATCCATCGACTCACTTGCAGTCCCAGATTTTATAATACATCTGCAACAGTGTTTTTAATGCTACCAAAAAAATCACATTCCAACATGTTTAGCGATTTGGAGCAGTGTGAGACCTGGCCCACAAGAATGTTTTGGGCTCAGACAATCCCAGGACAACATTACAAAGGCTATTTTCTTAAAATGTCTTGTAAACAGGTTTTCTCGAGTTAACAACAATCATGGGTCTCAAACGTCCACAAGCGGTTGTCATTATATTTGATCAGGTCTATCTCTAATGTACAGTTTATCGTGAAGGTCTCACAGCGGAGATTTATCATTTGCCTGTCCTGATCCACAAGGGGGAAAAGAAGGCTTGTCAACCAGAGATTGTTGCATTGAAGATACACAGGCATGGGAGTAATCAATATCAGATCACCTGGGGCCCCAGTCGATGAAAACTTAAACAATATAAAACCCCATGATGCTTGCATGGTTGAGGCCGAGGCTTCATAACTACCAGTGATGGCATGTCAGGTCAAATTGATCTGAATTGTTGCAATATTGTTGAGGTACGATATTGTAACTGGTACTGTGGGTCCTGCACGCAGAATTGGTTTATCCTCTAGAACCTTATTAATAACTTCAGGTCAGCCAAGAACTGTTCTTATCGATGCTGTACAGGTCTCTGTTGTTGTTGCTCAACTTCAGCTTTGTCAAGGTTTTTCCCCATGGAGGCATAAATAAATCTTCATTTGGGAGGTGCAAGTGTTTGTTGGGCCCAGTGTGTAACTGCAGATCTTTCAACTTTTCTCGACAGGCAGTGGAGGTTTTTGTAATGGTCCAGGCTCTGGTTTGCACGAATGTGTGTGAGGTCACTTTAAAAATTTTGCATCATCTATTTGTCTCATAAAATCTACATTTTGTTGTCTTGGTCAGCATCTCCATATTTAACTGTTTTAAGTATTTTATTAAAGAAATCAAACAGCTCCCCAGTGGTTTGCTTAAACCCAATAATTTTCCTGCATACCCAGAGTAAGAAATCTAAAAATAACTGGTACAAACTTAGGCCCTTTAGGGGTTGAGGCCTGGCCCATATGCCACCCCCACCCCCGACCGGCAAACTTAACATTTTGAGTTGAGTGTCAAGTTTCATGCCAAATCTTTAATTAATTTTGGAGTTGTATCAATAAAAACCCTGTGCTAATGGATGGATGGGCAACAGACAACAAGCCATACAAAAAGCTATCCTGGTCTATGACAAGCAATGCCAAACAGGCTCTACTGGCTAAAGAGAATTTCCACAAATTCATGGCAAGATCATTTCTTACATCTCTGATAAAAAATTTTTTTTATAGCAATAACAAGATTTTCAAATTTGCATTTGTAGAGGCCATATTAAAAGAATGGCATGATTTTTATCCAGGACCAACGAGAAAGCATTACTAGTCTTTTGGTGAATATGACCTACCATTCAGGATGTGTAGTGGCAAGATTTTCAAGATAGCTACCATAGTATCCATATTGGTTGTTAGATCGGTAACATTTTTATTTAGTACCATTTAGACATTATTACAAGTCTTTTTGGGGGGAAAATCCCATGTCATTATGACTTTCTGTTCAGGCAGAGTAATGACCAGATTTTCACGCTAACAACCATGGTGGCCATATTGGATGTAGATTGGCACCATTTTAATTTAGACCCCAGCAGATGCCATGAATCATTTAGTTCAAACCCAACTTTGATATGATCATATATTCAGGAGTATCTATAAAAAGATTGTGAATATGGCTGCTGTGGCAGCCATATTTGCTCTCTAAACAACAGCATTTTCATTTAGGACCAACAAAACCACGGGATCGATGTGTGAAGTTTCATCATGATTCTCCAAGTAGTTTAGAAACTGCTGTGATAACAAACTTGTGCTAATGCATGGAAAACAGATAAAGACCATCCCATAAGTTCTATGTCTATTAAAGCTAAAAATCTTTAAAAAACTGTTTACACTGATGGAAAAGTGATTGCTGTGTCCCACTTTCCCACCAACATGGATTCAGTAAAAAGAAAATGTACACAGACAGGAGGGAGTTTCACCAATTTATTTCAATAGAAGAAAACCAATTTTACTTCAGTGGGATGAATCGTGAGGAGTGGGTAGCACCAATACCAGGCCTACCATGCTTGACAGGCTTGTAGGTCAAGCTGAATTCACCTAGGTAGTGGCCGATCATCTCAGGCTGAAGAAAATAAAAAAGAACTGTTAAAATATGACTGACACATCAATCACGAAAAGGCAATCAACTGCATGAGTAAGTACCAATGTAATATTACACATAAGTCTATCTTCAGCATCTTTGTTAATGAAAAGGTCTCCGAGATGAACTACATCTGAGTGACATGCACTTAAGATAATTTGATTATGGGACATTTCTTGCAGGTATTTACATAATATGAACAATACCACTTAAATGCTCAAATACAAAAAGCCATCCTATCCTCAGCTTAAGGGGCCACAAGAAAGGAAGAGCACTTGAGTCACTCTGAGACTGACAGGTGATGATGGCACATCAACACATTAATGACTATAAAATGAGGGTATAAGCATAATTATTGCTATCATAAGTGGCAAAAAAGCACAATTTGAGCGTAAAAGTATGATCTACATATTATATGCCAGAATTACGGCATGCATGATAAAAGATACATTTATTTTTTCTACTGGTTCTGCAGCTAGTCAAAATTTTTGTCAAAAAAGGGCAAAATCCATCTGGATTAGAACCAGAATACAAACACAGAATGCACTGAAAAATTATTTTTGTTCAGCGCTCACTTTAAAGTCTACATGTGTAAACGTTCGCTGAATGATCCTGAACTAAAATTCTGCAATGAGCATGATCATGTGCACAAAGTACTGAAATTCGAGTTGCTAACACTCCATTAAAACTAATTAAGAATGAAATGATAATCAACAAAAACGAGAGTGCTCTTAAAGCAGCATACACTCCAAGGGAAGAAGTCTTAAACTTGACACTAATTATAAGAACAGACTCAGGGCAAGAGACTATACCCTGTCAACTGATTGTCTCGACAGGAGTTCAGCAAGGTCTGAGTTCAGTGAATTGATTTCAATTCCTAAATGGAAGTGCCGATTCTACCTCATCGGACCAATAAACAGTGTATACAAGATACCTTGACAGTGACAAAAAGTATATTGTGCCGTTAAAAGTAAAATATATGGTTTGTCATTTCATTTGTTTATAATATTGATTAAAATACATAAATATCATCAAACCAAGCAAAGAGAAAGAAATTTTAGGACAAATGAAAATGCAGGTAACAAGAATTGTATGAAACCATTTAATGTCCCAAAAACAAAAATTTGATGAGCTCTGTGAGAAGCAATTTTTATACTATGGCAAGCCTAGGAATAACATGAATGAAGTGCTAAGCATTTCCAAATGAGGCTTATTGACGGGTACAATGCCAAACAACAGAATTCCTGGAGACTTCATGGAAACTGAACATCTTTATATGTGCTCAAGCAATTTTTTTCTCAAAACGTGAATTGTCTGACTAATCAGATTGGTGGATGGGTGGAGGAAAGAGAATCTCCTTGAAAGTCTTTAGTGTTAGGATCTGTTGGGCAGTTTCATCAGGTTATTTCAATTCATTGTTATATTTAGTATTGACGGCAGTATTAGATGACAAATTGGCACCAGAAGAAGAAATCTGAAAGACCTTCTGCAAGGACACTCTCGATCAGGTCAAATCCTGATGTTTGATGGTTTATCTAATAGCAGCAATAGTGGAGGGTGGATCAGCCTCCATTTAACAGACTTGGAAGACCCTGATGCCAGAATGCTGCCTATAGAAACATGTAAACTGGTCAAGAAGTTGTAAAAAGCAACTGTGAATGGATGATGCATGACACATGATGAGTGAAGGACCATAAAATGAGCTTACTTGGCTTATGGCTCAGCTAGCTAATAATATAATGGCAACTAGTGTGTAACAAAATCTGCTCCAAATAAATATATTTAATAAACAACATGCCAGAAACTGCGATATTGATGAAAGACCTTTATTTTGGCAAATATTTAATTTATACTTCACCACCACTTCGAATGAGTTATGAGAGGTTGTCACTGAGCTAGCTGGAAACCTGAGAGAAGGCAAAAGATTAGCTGTAACTGTTAGCCGAAACTTGGTCTAATAATCAAGACTTGGGCATTCAGTTACTAGACTCCAACAGAATTTGATCTTTTAATTATGCCCTCCTAATTCCTATCAAAGTACTTTCAGTTTAATTGTCAACTGGTCCTGGACAATGGTCAACTTTTAGCAAGAAAGGAGTTAATATAACATGCCACCCATTTCTTTTTGCATTATATAAATTCACTTATCTTTATGGAAAACTTCACCTAAGGTAAAACAATATACAACATCTACATTTGTGGCACAACTACAAACCAACAGCCTCTGCTCAACCTAATCACCTTGAGGATTTAAAATAATAACTCTTGCAGCAAAATCGATTCCAGAAACTATCAGACTATTAGGTGAAGAAATTAAGGCTGGTCAGCAATTGGCCTTGTGCATCCACACCACCAAACAACTGCTATTTTCCAGCAATAAATGCCAACTTGTTCTGCATAAGTTTACCTTGATTTCAACCTGGTTGAATGTTTTGCCATTGTATACTCCTACCATGCTACCAATCATCTCAGGAACGATGACCATATTGCGGAGGTGAGTCTTGACAACCTGGTGAAGAAAAAGAAAGAAAAGCATTGAACTAATTTATTAATTTACATGTAGTATAGGATTGAACCCTCCAAATGAAGTAACAAAGCAATTTAAGATTTTGGCATAATAACAGGAACAAACATACATGTTACAGATATAAAACAAAACGCCAATTTGTTTTAGAGTTATTTAAAGAAATTAATAAAAAATGAGTCCTTACTACACACAAAGAATTTCCAGGAATTTAATACAAGACCTTTTCTTCCTTTTAACTGCCGAGTGCTGAAACTATCTCTGATATTCTTCAATGATAACAAGATTTTCAACTTAGGTACCATGTGGACATAATGGATTGAAGATTGGCATCATATTCATTTAGGTCAAAGGAGACATTAGAATTCTATTGATCAAAACCCCATGTCATAATGATCATTAATTCAGTGGGAGTTGTGACAAGATTTCCATGACAGAAGTCAGTAAAATCATAATGGATGCAAGACTAGCATCATTTTCATTTAGGACCAACTAGGTATCATAAGTCTATTGCTGAAAACCCCATGTCTATATAGCCATCCATTTGGGAGAAGAAATATTTTCAAGATAGACTCTACGGTGGCTGTTTTGTGTTAGTCATTTTCAATTAGGACCAAGTAGACACCATAAGAACTCTTCTGATGAAAATCCTATTTCAAAATGACGATCCCTTAAAGAGTAGCAAAAACAAGATTTTCAAGACAGCCATACACTGAATGTCAGATCAGCACCATTTTAAGATCAACAAAACATTAGAAATCTTTAGTTACAAAAACTCCTGAGGATATGACCATTCATTCAACAGAAGTAGTGACAATAAGCTGGCCGTTTTGGAGGCCATATTAGACCCCAGATCACCACCATTTTCCTCCAGGACCAAGTAGACATACAAAGTCTTTTGGTGATTTTCAAGATGGCTGCTATGTGGTGGTCATATTGGAATTAGAACAGTGGCCTTATTGGAAATAGATCAGCAACATTTTTATTTTGGACTAGCTAGTCATCACAAGAAGTTTTTTTCTTAGTTTAAAACCCAGGTTGATTTGACTATTCATGAAGTAGGAGTAACTATAACAAGATTTTCAAGATGGCTGCTTGGTAGCTAAACTGGACATCAGATTGGCACCATTTTCATTTAAGACCAACTAAATATCACAAGATGTCTTCTAGTGAAAACCCCATGCTGATATAACCATCCATACGGGCATAGTTATAACAAGATTTTCAGCAGTGGAGCTTTTGATAAGATGCCTGTGAACACTCACTCCATACCCATTGATGACAAACACCAACTCCATACCTAACAGTGATGACAAATAGCAAAGAATTCTGGTTATCTGTGTCTCTGTAAGTAGAGCCGTTGATACAAAATTTTATTAACTGGCTTTTTAAAAAACAAATCCCCATTTTCTGATCTGCATTTTATAAAAATTGAATTGGTTATTTTGTGAACACAAAACTTGCACAATGAGATGGAATCTACACAAAGATGTTAATCTTTCCCTTATGAATGCATCAAACAGCTTAGTGACGAGACTAGTGCAGAACAAACTTGCTCAAATGAATCTGAATGTTTTTACAGTGATAAATACTTTAATTTGATATGTGCATAAAACATATGGAACTTGAACAGCTGGCATAGGTTATATTGACTGATTGTGCCATCATACAACACAGAATGTTTTGTCATATCTCCAAGGCTGGTGCCAAAAACTTGTCACACAAATGCCCCCAGCCCCTTCTAAAATGACCCTCAGCATATCTAACACACAAAAGATGACTGACGAGCCGAGTCATACCTCAGGTTTTTCCAGTGGACTAGCCTCCTTCTTGGACTTTCGCAATCTTTTGATCAGAGCCATTGGTTTCCGTTTTAAGCCTCTTGTGAATCGCCTCCTAATTCGGCAGGTAAATAATTCCATCAATTGTTCACTGCAAAGAACAATACAAGTAAAAACAATAAGCTGGAATTTCTAAAGATAATAACAATAAAAAAAGTCCCTTCATGGGACTGACATATTTAGAGGATGAAGAGAATTTCCAGAAATCTTAAGATCCGAATCTTCTTTAACTGTAGGGTATGGAAACCAGGTCTTATATTCTGGAGAAACTCCAATATATCAAATTTGGAAATGAAGCAATACATTTTCTTCAGAGTTAATATATTCACCATTTCTTTGTCAAGATCACAGACAGAAGATCAGTGAACTAAGTTTTAGTTAAATCTAAAATTTTTGGAGACCCCCCCACCTCAAATTGTTGAAGTAATAACATCCAAGGTATTCTTCAGATATATCCACAAACTGGATTAAATGATAAAAATGTATTTTTATTGAGAACCAAGCAGACATACGTCACAAATCCTTTAGTGAAAATTCCTTGAAAATGTGATGGAATATTCAGAAGTAGTTAGAACAAGATTTTCATGATGGCCATCATGGTGACTGTATTAGATTTTTTATGGGCAATACTCTGAGTTAGGACCATACAGATATCACAAGTCTTCAAGTTGAAACCATGTCAAGAGAACCATTAGTTCAAGACGAGATTCAAAAACGAGATCTTAAAGATGACTCTCATGGTGGCCACATTGGAGGTGCTGCCAGCACTGGGTATCAGACAGGTACCCATTTCATTTAGGACCAACTAGACATCATATTAAGTCTTTTGTTGAAAACGCCAAGAAGATAAACCATCTGTCATTATGTAATTTTGGTGGCTACATTGGATGCTAGATTGGTACCATTTTCATTTAAGACCAACCAGACATCACACACCATGTTCATACAACCATCCATTTAGCACTAGTGACAATATGCCATCTGCCCACTGTGAAGGGCACAATGGATGTCTGTGATTATTTCCAAGGGCATCATTTTCATTTACGACCAAGCAGACACCATAAGAAAGTATTTAGTGAAAAACCCATGTTGACATGACCATTGACTAGAGATAAGACTTTTATATTCAGATGCCAGATCAGTGCCATTCCATTACCAATCTACAAGACATCAAAGTCTTTTAACTGTTGCTACTGCCTTGCTCACCTCTTCCAGAACACTAGTCTCCTCATCCATCCTCATAATTTCCTCCAATTAGCAGATATGCCAATCAGGGAAATTAGGGACAAGAGGCTAAAAAAAGAATAATTCTACTGAAAATTCGGGACTTCTTACTGCAGCAAAGAAAAGATCTAGGTAAGCAAGGCAATAGTGACAGGTAATTTAGGTGATGTGATGTGATTATGATTTTTAACGTAGCTTTAACAATTTTTCAGTCATATCGCTACGATGTCTGCAGTGTGGCAGTTTATAGTGATGTCTAGCACTGGGGCATCATGCCGCAGACATCTAGCATGATGTCCCACCCAGTCACATTATCCTGACACCAGGCCGACCAGTCCTAACACTAACCTCTTAATGCTGAGCGCCAAGCGAGGCAGCTGTTAGTACCATTTTTTGTAAGTCTTTGGTATGACTCGACCGGGGATCGAACCCACGACCTCCCGCATCCGAGGCGGACGCTCTAACCACTAGGCCACCGGAGCGGTAATTTAGGTACAGGTAGTGACAGGTACTTTATTATTACTGTTAAAATTGAATTTTTCGCATGACATGTTACTGCAGGTATGCCATCCATAAAGAAATATCGGACAACTTAAATTATTGTACAGAAGCCATTTTTCTCCTTTCAACCAGCGACATTGACCACTGACCCTAAAAATCTATGTGGTTCTTCTTTACCTCTAATGCAAGCCATCCATAAAGTTTGATAACTGTAGATGGTAGACAACCCGAGTATATTTTTTAAAACCCAAAGAGGTAACAGGCATCATCATAACATAACATGCTCCATCTTGTAGCATACAGAACAAGGAGAAAACTACTGATAACAGTCACTCTCCTTCTCAAATCATGACAGGTTGATTGGGAGAAGAGGAGTTGGAGTTATCAATAGTTTTCCCATTTTTCCAAGACCTTTTGAGAGGATACAGGTTGGGATAATTTAAACTGATGAAATGCTTTTATAAAATCCCATTAATATATGACTTTAATTAAAGGGCATATTTTAAAATAAATTCATCAAGTGTTTAAACTTAAAATAAGATATTCTGAAGTCTGTAGAATGCAAGCACTCCATTGAGAAAGTAAGCTGGACCCTTTCTGTACACTCTGACAAAATAATAATGAAACTAAGATTAAAATTCTTTGTGTTACATTTCTCAACAACTTAAATTACAAAGTTTTGATTCTAAGCTGAGAGATTAGGGCCACTGGCACTGATTCCAGAGAATTTTAGCCCAACTAAATTCATGATTTAGTGTAAAGGTGTATTTACGTTGACATATCAAGGAGTTGATCCAAGTCCACACCCCTGAACTGGAACTTTTTGAAAGTCCTTTTCTTCTTCTTCTCAAGATGTTCATCCAAATTTGGGTTTTCTGCTGCCTTTAAAAAGGAAAAAAAAAAGGAAGGACATATTAAGAATAAAACCATCTGGAATATTACTTATAATGTAGACAACACTATGAAAACTTCCTTCCATATGAACAAGCAAAATATAGGAACCTGAATCAACAATCAATTAAAGTCATACTTTGAAAAGAAAGAGACTATGATATCATGAACAGTTACTTGAAACATGACAGATCTCACACATACGATGAATGTACAATTCCTACCTTTGTTTATGGGTAGAATTATTTTTTCTTTGCCCAGCAATTATAAATCTGAATAATGAAAATGGAAATGGGAGAGAACAGAAGAACAAGAAATAAAATGTAAGCTCAGTTCTGGACAACTTTCCCAACATTCCTGGTTAATGAAAGATCAAGTCTTTATGAAATAAATAAAACTAACCATCGTTGGCTCTTCAATATATTGTCACATCAGACCACTTAAAGGACAGGTAGGGCAACAATTACATTTTTTAAAGTTTATTTTAATTCTGTCAGCTAGAAATGATGAAGCTGCAAACCAAACAACAGGGTATTGGTGATTTATATGGTTTTCGACTATTGATGATGAAATGGATAAGGGGGCGGGGGCCACAATTATTTTAAGCTTTTTTTCATACATTTCACACATTTCTTATTTTTGAATGCAGAAACTTTTTGATTGATAATTAAATCAAGCTAATAGTTTTAACAGGGATGCAATATAATGTACTTACAGTGAAGGCACATGTAGTTTAGATCAAGCAGAAAATACCATTTTGCATTGATTTGGACACTTTTCAATCACAAAATGAATCAATGTGATAAAAATGGTACTAAATGGTAATTTAAGTGCACCATGCAACATTTGTTTGGCAAAAAATACTAGCTGACAACTCAATTTTACAACCCCCCCCAAAGTGTCCTCCCTTAAAATATTCTAAATAGGATAATCATAACAAATATTAACTTCAAGTTTTTCTTGTACCTCAATCTTAACTAATAAAGTGCTTGTTATAACAAGTCATGCCATTGGTTCAGGTTCCTTTGCATTTGCTATTTTTTCAAGTAAGCAACTGTTTATACATCTAGGTACTTAAGTTTGAAATTAATAGTTGCAAAAGCAAATTTGATTCGTACACATCAGGGGTCAAGCTAGACTTGAATTTTAGGGAGAAGTGGCTTCTCCTTTTGGGCAGAACAGGGAGAAGTGGACACAATATATATATATATATATATATATATATATATAATGTGTGTTATCTTATTTGAATTATGCCCTCTATATCCCAGTATTCATATTTGCATTTAGCATTGGATTTAAGCAATACTTTATTTTCAAGCAGAAAATTTTCTGAATTATTTTGGCTATATGACTTGACAAGAGAATAACAGAAACTATGTTGTAAAAAATTTTAACTGAGTAACCAGGTTACATTATTGTAATTGCAAATTCGTAAAAATGCTTAATCAACTACCTTAATCAAATTTGTGTAAAAATACTTTTTAAAAGTTCACAATAATGACACTTTGAAAGATTTCTAACAGCCTTTGAAACAAACCCTGTGCCATGTACATGAGGGCAAATGCACACGTGTTTCAGATCATACTGTTCGTCCTAATTTCTTTGTTGCGAATAAAACATTACCATAACTCTTCGTACACAACACACTAAAATGTATAAAATTACAGACATTGCTCCTTTATAGTCGGCATATGAACTACACCCTTCTTTCCTACCAAATCAACAGAGACATGTGAGTGCATCTATTTTCAGAAGGAGGGATTTTCGTAATGTTACCGCTCACTTTAAATAGCTTCATTTCAACAGCCCACTGATAGGATTGCAAATTTATGGTTTATTTATTTTTCTACATACTTGTAGTAATTTTTGGCATTGGTTAAAAAGAAAAAGCTCGGCTGCTGTTTTCCGTATTTTCACAAATACGAGTAAAGTCAGAAAACAACTTTGATCATACAGTGCTTCTCGCGAATTCCACAACATAGCACTGTCCCATACGTTTCTGACCTACATAATTTTAAAGTTGAATCTCAAATAACACAATACATAGGCTTTGCTTTCTATGAATTATATTTTTTTATGAATATATTTGCATGATGATTTACGAAAACAGACAATATGGTACTTCCACACACAGCGATGCATTTCCCCATTACTGGTTCACTTACAGTTTCAAAATAATTTTATGATGAAATAGTGTACAAGAGGCAGTTAAAATATCCAGATCATTGATTCTATTCTTAACACACAAATTGCTATTTACATACTATTGTTAAAGTTTCAAAACACAAGTTTGTATGTTTTTATCATTTAGGATAACATGCGGAAATCGGGCAGTGATAGTGGCTAACTTACTCGGGAAAGGGTCAATCAGCTACCAAAACACATGCTTGTGAATGTGCAAGAGTTTGTTTGTCAGCATAATTGACAACAAAACTAGGCCTAGCTACTGATGTCTTGAAAAATACATTTCGCTGCAACATGAGAACTAACCTGGCTAAGGCAAGTGGGCATCTCAAAAGAGATATGGTCGGTCAATTTACCTCCAAAAATAAAATCACAGGGCGAAGTTGTTTTCGCTTTCCTAACAGAAGAAGGCGAAGTTTATATATTTTAGGCGACTTTGTCGCCCACTTCGCCTGGTAGCATGACCTCTGCACTGTACACTGGGCCCTGGAACAAGCATTCTGTCATAGTTTTGCCTTAAATTTAACAATACAGTTTTACAAAACACATGCAACCCAGAAAAATCAAAATGACCGAATCGCAACAAAATTCATCATCAGATATGGTTTCATTTGGCAAATACTGACAGATGATAGTGATGA
>JAECUM010009532.1:0-33325 GCA_016617855.1 Megalonaias nervosa | reverse complement strand
GAAAGCTCTTTTTCAATTGTACTTTTGCACTGTATTGCCGCACTATCAAATTCCTTCGTTCTTCTATCAACTGCACTCAGTGTCCCTTTGTATCCTAGACAAACACCCGTATGTAACATCTGTCTGATCGTTTCCGTTTTCAAACCACCCCGCCAAAATTGTAAGGAAAATATTTTCTGGAGAAAATTTGCCTTTCTAGGGGCCCTGGCATAAAGAAGGCATACTGCAGCTGTGCCTATGTATGGCTTTAGTGATGAACCGTCTTTCTTCTGTAGTGTTTCATCTGTGGCCTTTGATTTGACTGCATTTCTTAATGCTGCATACAGGATGGGTGCTTGTTGTTCTAATCCATTGAGAGTTAAATCCCACGAAAAACTGCTTATATTGGGAATGGTAGCCTCTTTGCATAATGGAGATTCGTGCTTGAGAACCTGTTTAACTTCTTGTTGTACCATTTGTAAAACAAACTTGACAAAAGCTCTTTTAGTTCCGGGCGTAGCATTGTACAGTCATCTTATGGCCCTGCTATACTGTCTAGCTCGTATGGTTGTCACTATGGGATCCCATTTTCTTCAACTGGGTGCTACATCGGTCGATTGGAAAAGGGTCTTACGAGTCGCCGTCATACACTGCAATTTAAGTTAATAAACATAATTTAACAGACTTTATAGATTTCATTTTCAAATATAAAAGTTTGCGTTATTTCTTTTTGTATTTTGTCTGTCGGGGTGAGGTGGGAGTGGAGACAATTCATAAATATTCATTATACTTATTATAGAGAGATCGGTGCCTTGTCTTATTTCATATCAAGATCCTTTAATGCCAGTTTCAATAATGATTTTCTTCTTCTAAATAACCTACATACCAAGTTGTAATCCAAGTTGCATGTTGCATCAATTATGCTGCAAAATATCTAACTGTTGAAGGACAGACGGACGTAACTATTTATTACTATAGGAGGGAACTTAACTGTCAACGTGACCCGTATAATGTCACCCAGTTGAGTATCTTCCTTTTTTAAATATATGCAAATTGACAATATAAGTTCATGTGCAGAATATCACAAAAAGTTAATGTAAGATACAATAAAACGTTCATTATCTTGCTCGCGCATAAGTCCTGATAATAGACATTGTAATGTATGTAGATTTTATTCGAGGTACGCGGTATTATATCATTTTACAGAGGCATTTGTTTCCTTTGTTAACTATCACGGTACGTATTTACCGTATCGGTACATCTGTAAATTTCGTCAATAGGTAATTTACCCAAGAAACCATGTACAGAACTCTCTGAAAAATCTTTTTTTTACTGCTTTAATGATATTAATATCATGTTTTCCATTTTCTTTTAGGAAATAAAAACACGTATCAGTCAAAAATGAATTTTGAATATTAGAAATATAATGATATTTATGAACCTGGAACAACAATTTTGACAATTGTCACTTATGCCAATATGATAACCGAATGGAATATTCTGTGTATACTTACTTTTACAGGTGTACTGCTATAACGCGGTTTCTTTGCAACAGACGGTCAGCACTGTTCTCTTTTCTTCCCAACATAGGTATATGAATCTGTCCTACGCCAAAATTCCTTTATGAAGTTTGGTATTTTACAGCCTCATTTAGCGTGCTCCAACACTTAGTGTGCTCCAACACTTAGCGTGCTCAAACACTTAGCGTGCTCCAACACTTAGCGTGCTCCAACACTTAGTGTGCTCCAACACTTAGTGCACAAAAAGTTTCCTCTGCATTTTGATGACACTGGAGTGAATCTGGAGCCAGTTAGCTTCACAAGAACCTAGCGAGCATTTTCATTACTGTTTGTAAGGGTGTTCTTCAACAAAAATCTATAGTATCCTCTGTCATCAGGTTTCCTTTGAAAACTCTGATTACAGTTACAGCAAGTATCCATGTCCTCTTTTATTTCAACAAATTCATAAGCGACAGACGACACATTGTAACTTTTCCAACTGCGGAGTGAATTCAAAACGAGGCAAAATAAAAGAGTGCGCACATGCTAAGGAGCCACAGGTGGTGAAGGCAAAGTTTGACGATTTAAAGATAGATCGGAATATGTATATGGGCATTAAAGACGAACAGCTGTTAATTGCAACGGCCGTGTTAAATCACAAGAACATTATTGGACTTCTTCCGACTGGATTCGGAAAAACTCTATGCACAGTAATACCTACTATGATAAAGGAAAAAGATGGCCCTCTCACATTGGTTATTTCGCCACTGACATCGCTAGTAGATGAACAAATTGCATCTCTTCAGCTGTGGAATTTTTCTTGTTGCAGAACTGAAAGCAATGGAAACATGAACAAAAATGTGGTTACAGGTAAGCGAATTAAACTTTACTTTATCTTTTGTGTTTGATATCGGTATACTTTTGCAATCAAATGCACATTTTGTCATTAAATACATAATACAAAGAAATGTATTAATATTCAGTATGTTGACGTTGTTGTAATTTGACATATATACTTACAATGATAATCATAACTTAAAAAAAAAAACTAAAAACAGGTTAACCGAAAAGGATTTTTATGTCATTTCATACATTATCAAATCGTGATTTCCATTTTCATTTATTTGTCAGGTATCAGAAACGGAAAATATCAATTTGTCTTTTGCTCTCCAGAAGCTTGCTTGAAAACATATTGGACAGATGTTTTCTGTTCAACTGTATGGCTGTCGAAATGCATTCTGCTTGCTGTTGATGAAGGTCATTGTATTTCTGAGTGGGGAGAAGAATTCAGGGTCGAGTACCAGCGACTGGGTGAACTAAGAAGCATATTGAGAGTGTCCGTTATATCACTTACTGCAACAAGTACCCCGAAGGTGAAAACAGATATCTTAAACTTCCTACAACTCCATGAAGATGATACAGAGATTGTGTTCAAATATCCCGATCGTCCCAACACATTCACTGAAATCATTAAAATGGAGAATCGTAATTACAAGGAAAACCTCTTGTGGCTTTTGGAACATATAAAAGAAAAAGGGGCTCGGTCAAAGAAAGCATTCATTTATTGCAGAAGTATTGACACTGTGGCCAAAGTGTTTGTCACTATGAAAGACTATCTTGGTCCTTATGCCTATATCGATCAAAAGGAAGATTCACAACATCTACTAATAGAAATGTTTCATAGAAGTATCCATCAATTATCCAAGGAACGAATTCTTGAAAATTTTAGACGGAAGGATGGCAGCATTCGTTGCATTGTTGCAACGGTTGCATTAGGTATGGGTATGGATGTGCGAGATGTTGATCTTGTCCTGCATTTTGGGTGTCCGAAATCTGTTGTGATTTACTGGCAGGAAGCGGGACGTTGTGCTAGGGATGGTAGAAATGGCATTAGTGTTATTTTGTATCACAAATTTACAACTTCCATGAAAACAACCAGCAAAGATATCGCGACAATAGTCACCAATGTCGAAAAGAAGTGCATTAGAAAGCAAATCTTGCAACATCTGTCCATAGCACACAAAGACGCAAATGAGCCAGTACCAATATGCAAAGGATGTGAGGATGTACTGTGTCAATGTAGTTCATGTAAATGTTGTTGCGTGTGTATTGCAAAATGCCTCTGTTTTGAGGGCACTAATTTCTCTGTGCGTAATTTTCTATCATGTGATTGAGTATTTTGGGTCACTGGATATTTAAAACTCGGAATATGTTTTCAATTAGCGAAAGTGGGTGTTTATGTGTAAAATGCGCTCCAAATTAACCGTAAGCAGTTTATCATGACCAGTCGTTTCATTTGTCCTAGTATCATTTTTATCACAGTCATTTGTTCCTCTTTTGAAAATTCTTTAAGAGATAACGGTAGCATTCTCGATTATACCACTGAAAAAATGACTCACATATCTGATCATGCCTGTGAAACAAGAAAGATTATTCATTTTATAAAATGTGAACGACGATTGCCTCATTCCTTTGTTTCACTGACTCAATCTTACTCAGTTACAATCAATAAATCTACACAGATGCATTTGTACGTATTAAACACGCCACATCAGTTAAAGAGAAAAGACGCAAAATAGTCACATGCAAATACCTTTCAATTTGAGTATTTCCATATGTATACTTGTTATTTATTTAATTATTTATCTACCTACCTAGCTACCTACCTATCTATTTAACTATATATCGTAAATATATAATTAGAAGAAACAAATACATGTTTAACGACACAATGCCTTTCTTCAAGAGGTATACGGATTCGGTATGGTTATGTCTATTGTGCCTATTTGAATAGTAAGCAACGTCTCGTTTCGTTCAAGAAATGTATATCGACTTGAACCTACTTGAAGATACTTCGGCATGCCTCGACTACCGTCGCATTTCAACAAATTCAAATGTATGTCAACGGAACATGAAAATGCGTCCATTTGCTAGTGTCATATTTTGATTCCACCAGGATAAAGATAGCACAGTAAGTATATTAATTACACATACATTAGTGGAAGAGTGTCGATATAGGCTGCTAAGTGTGTGAAATATTCCTGAAACTTTGACTACTCGTTCCGATGTTAACCGACATTGGAACAGGCTATGCAAGGCCGTTATTTGGGTAGTAAGACAAAGCACTTAAACAAAAACAACATGTGCTATGTCTTACATTGTAGGACTACCACTGAACTTAGACACATAGACACAGTGATCTCATTCAAGAGCGCTCTTAAAACTCACCTATTTTGACTGCAAGAACAAACTTAAAGACCTAACAATGTTTCCAACCTTAAATATTTCAGCATGTTTTATGTTTTCTAATTTCATGGTGTGTGTTTTTTGTAATCATATCATTATATATGCCTGCTATCGGTAACATGTAATCCGATACAACCTGTCGCATTGTCGAGTAGTCGGCGACTAAACCGGCAACCCCATTGGTACAACTTCACCAATGAGGAGGGCGCACTGGGCGTCCTGGCAGAACTAAAAACAAGATCTGTCGCTAAGGTCTGTGGTGGACCACCCAGTAGGGAGATGTGGCGCCCTTAAGAGCAGAAATTAACATACCAATTCTCTGGTCAGCCGCTGCAGCAAGTGAGGTGGCGGCATGTCTCGGCTAGCCCTTGCCCGTCGCTAAACACCCCACTTTGCCGAGAGAGGGATACTAGTCAACGCAAAAGCTAGTTTTACTTCAAATCCTTACATGCAACTCCTATGGCAATGGTCACAACAGATAACACTCATTCCGGATCGAACGACGCCCGGCCAAAAAAGGTTCGCGCTGGTCACCTCCCGCTCCGGGGACCAGTGAAAAGTCAGCTAGGATGCAGAAGAAAACTAAATCTAGCCGAGTGGAATGTACGGACATTGCTGGACCGTGCTGACACTGATAGACCTGAACGCCAGACTGCTCTAGTAGCTAAGGAACTAAGCAGATATAACATCGACATTGCAGCTTTGAGTGAGACTCGTCTACCTGGATATGACAGCATGGTAGACTGGCTATACATTCTTCTGGAGTGGAAAGGATGAAGGCGATCGCAGAGAAAGCGGAGTCGGTCTTGCGCTGAGGAACTCCATTGCTGACATTCTTGACCAGGACCCTACACCGATTAGTGATAGGATAATAACGATGAGACTGCCACTGGAGAGGGGAGTATACGCCACAGTCATTAGTGTTTATGCACCAAAAATGACCAACCCCGAGGAAAACAAGGAGTTTTTTTACATTTGCCTCAGAACTGTTCTTTCCAAGGTTCCAGCCAAAGACAAACTGATTCTAACTGGAGACTTCAATGCAAGAGTTGGAAAAGATCATGATAAATGGCCTGGGGTGCTAGGTGTTCATGGTATTGGCAAATGCAACTCAAATGGTGAACTTCTACTGGCTCTATGCTCGGAAAATGGCCTTGTCATCACCAATACAGTTTTCAAGCACAAGGAACACCACAAGACCACCTGGATGCACCCACGATCAAAACACTGGCATCTCCTGGATTATGTGATCACAAGACAGAAAGACCTGAAAGATATGCTTAACACCAGAGTGATGAGAGGTGCTGATTGTTCAACCGACCATCAGATGCTAAGGTCCACAATCAAATTCTCAGTCAGCAAACCGCGCAATAGAACTGCCACCAAACCACCGACCAAGATGAATACAGCAAGACTAAAGGATGTCTCCATCAAAGAGAAGCTCGAGAACGAGATCGAGAGAGCTCTGACCAACAGATTATAGCCGATGGGTGATGAGATTGAGGAGAACTGGCAAAACCTAAAAACTGTTGTGCGTGACGCAGCGGAACTTGTTCTTGAGAAGCCAAAGCAGAAACATCAAGACTGGTTTGACGAAGGGGACATTGAGCATGAGAGACTGCTGACAGGTAGAAACCAGGCACGGGAAAAACTGTTGCAGATGAATACACGATCCAATAAAGCGAAGTATGTAGAATGCAAACGGCAACTCCAACGGTACACCAGGAAGTTGAAATCAGACTGGTGGGAGGCAAAAGCAGAAGAATTACAACAAGCAGCTGACGTGAACGATATGAAGAGATTCTATACAGGCTTATGGGAAGTTTATGGACCCAGAAAGAGAGGTACCACTCAACTCATCTCCAGTGATGGACAAACCATCTTGCAGGAGAAGAGCGATATCTTGAACAGATTTGCAGAGCACTTTGACCAACTGCTTAACATCCCAGGCAGTATTGACCCTCGAGCCCTTAAGGCCATCAGGCAACGACCGGAGATAGAATCACTCTCAGAACCCCCACATATGCGGGAACTGACTAAAGCTATTGATAACACTCAGGAAGGGAGAGCACCTGGTCGTTGTGGAATACCGGCAGAAATCTGGAAATATGGTGGTCTGGAACTGGCGAGAAATCTTCATAATCTTATCCTGCAAATCTGGACTGAAGAAAAGGTACCCCAGGACTGGAAAGATGCTAGTATTGTGCCAATATTCAAGAAGGGAAGCCGTAAGGAATGTGGAAACTACAGAGGTATATCCCTCCTATCAATCGCTGGTAAGATTCTTTCTCGTGTGCTGTTGAACAGGATTGATAAACATATTTCTCCGAATGCCCTGCCAGAGAGCCAATGTGGCTTCCGTAGTGGCAGGGGAACGATGGACATGATCTTTTGTCTGCGCCATATACAAGAGAAGTGCTTGGAACAGAACATGCCACTGTATGTAGTCTTTATAGATTTCACCAAAGCCTTCGACACAGTATCTCGGGATGGCTTATGGCAAGTGCTCAGGAAGTTCAGCACAAAAGAAAAAGTCATCAATGTCATCAAAGCCCTCCACACTGGTATGCAAGCATATGTTGCCCACGGCAGCGTGCAGTCCAAAGAATTTCCAGTAAGAAATGGTGTTAAACAGGGATGTGTACTGGCGCCGACCCTCTTCTCGCTCTACTTAGCAGCAATGCTTGAGGTGGCTTTTGAGGATACAAATGAAGGTATATACATTCAGACACGCCACAATGGCGATCTGTTCAATGTGTCACACTTCAAGGCAAAGACAAGGACTAGGCAATTGGTAGTGCGAGAAATGCTGTTTGCGGATGACAGTGCCATTGTAGAACACAACGCACAGGATATGCAGACATTAGTGACAAGTTTTCCAAGACTGCAAAACAACAAAACAATTCAGCCTGAAAATAAACATCAGTAAGACAGAATGCATGTACCAACCAGTAAAACTCTTCAGCACACCTCCTCCACCAACCCCATAACCATCGATGGTGAGGACCTAGTCCAGTGCAAAAACTTTGTCTACCTAGGTAATACTATCTCAGACAATGCTAGCCTTGAGAGTGAGTTAACATACAGGTTGGGGAAAGCCAGCACTGCTTTCGGCAAGCTACAGCATAGGCTCTGGAACAATACTCATGTGTCAGCTCGTGTGAAAGGGAAAGTATATCGTGCCATAGTGATGTCATCTCTCCTGTATGGTGCAGAAACCTGGACGATCTATCGTACACAGGTGAAGAGACTTCATGCTTATATGATGCGCCACCTCTGCCAAATTCTACGAATTAAATGGGAGGACAAGGTCACAAACATAGAAGTAATGAAGCGAACAGGCCTCCTGTCTATGACCGACATTCTTATTGAGAAAAACCTAAGATGGCTTGGTCACGTCCATAGGATGGATGAGGGGAGACTCCCGAGGCAACTTATGTACTCACAACTGAAGAAAGGAAACAGAAATCAAGGAAGACCACGGCTAAGATTCAAGGATGTAGCTAAGAGAAACATGAAAGCTAGACAGATTGACACCAGGAGATGGAATACTCTGGCTCAAGATCGAGAGGAATGGAGGAGAAGCATCTCAGCGAGACCTAAGCCATAGGACAGTCATCGTCGACCCACCGACGGACTGCAATGATGATGATATATGTTTTTTATGTTGTAGGTGTTGTCTAATGTTGTAAAGCGCTTAGAGCTTCTACAGATTAGACGCTATACAAAGTCCTCATTATTATTATTATTATTATTATTATTATTATTATTATTATTATTATTACAATATTGAGAGGTATGCACTGTCTAGATGATAACAATAAACTTCTCTCCAATATAAAGAGAGAGAAGGGGATACTGCTGTGAAATATGTACTTTTCAACACACCTCACATTTAATGATAAAAGCGGAATCAATCAATGGTTGTTGTTGTTGTTGTAGGGCTTAACGCCATTTTTCAGCACACGATAGGCTATATATGGCGGCAAGTATTAATGGTGGGGGAAGAACCCAGGAAATCCCCGGGAAGAACCACCGACACACGAGAAGTCAATCAATGGTTACTCCAAACATTTATAGGCTTGAGTAATATAGACCCTCGTATTCCATGTTTGGAATCATACATATTCCAATAGAATGAGTCTGCAAATCAAAGTTCCTTTATAAAACAGACAAGACATACAAACTTTTCTACTCCGAAATTATTTTCTTTAAATTTATAATTCCGCCTTTAAATACATAAAACATGCGACAAGAGCGTAGAGGCCCCGAGTGGCCGAGTTGTCTAAAGCGTTCACCGTTACTGATCAGTGCCATCTCACCTCTGTCTACATGGGCTCAACTCTAGGGCTCTGCCAATGTGGGTACGTGCGAAACCTTACCAGTAGTTTTTCGTGAGTCGGTGGTTCTTCCCGAGGTTTTTCTGTGTTCCTCCAACAGTTATACTGGCCGCCATATATGAAAACGGCGTTAAACCCCATAACAACAACAATAACAATAGCGTAGTGCGTAATATGTAGACTGAATGAACATAAAATGGAGCCCGTTTAATCATATAATGTTTAGGTACAGTATAAATGTAGCCCATGGGTTTGACGACCGTGTTGCTGGCAGCTAATTACATGCTGATTCTTTTAAACACAATCTTATCATGATCTCCTCATGACCACTCCCGTGTGAAAATATTTTCATCTGTACTTCCATGACTTCAACTGGTATACATTATGGAATATCAGTATATATCTATTACGGGGAAAATCATATATGACGTATACTAAACATCACCTCCATGACATTCAGTTTTAATACACACAAACGAAATGGAAAAAGAAACTCTTGACCCGTTCACCGTCTCGTATGTACGTTAAAAGTCTATGTCCTCACAAACAACACACAATCGATTTAATGCGCATCCAGTATAGAAGACTCACAAAGAAGTTATCGCCCTCCCAATGCACTACACGTGATAAATACATGCTTTTAGTATGCATACAAAAATATCACTTACCAGTAGCTTGCCTATTGTAAAAGACAGACCTACACAAGTAGTATAGTGGGGTAGTTTACGGACAATGGGAATTAGCATTACGGGACCCCAATATCGAATATACGGACAAGATTTATACGGACAAAATATCACCCTGGGGTAGTTTACGGACAATGGGAATTTTGTATAGCGACTAGCACACCCTGGGCCTGTATACGGACAATGGGAATTTTGTATAGGGACAATAGGAATGGAACAGGTAGGGTGACGTCACGGTACTGGACACTTGCAACAATGTAGCAAGTACCGTGACGTCATGCCACCTGTTTCGTTTCTATACAAAGTGTGATGCATTCGCGTTCTTGTCAGTGAATAGTAGAGTATGTTTTAAATTTTTTTAGGCAAGAAAGAATAAATCTTTTCGAGGTAGTGGAGTGGCCCTGAAAAGGGCCGTTGTTTGTTATGTTAACACCATTCCGTTAACATAGAGGGCATCTCACTGATCTTATTCTCTTTCTTAAACTTCGTCTAACTTCTGGACCGTAGATGAGGACTCGCTTCAGACAGCCTTGTCTTTCCACATGGGTCCTTCTTTTCCAAACGCTTGTCTCGGTGATCCTAACGATTCTCCATGATGATCTCACATACATAGGTAAGTCCGTACGGAACAGCATCGACGATACGAGGGTAGACGATTCAACGTTGGGCCACATCTTTGTGACGAGAACAGGTGAAGGGAATGAAGTGAACCGCGTTTATTTATAGTGGAAGACCGCATCGAAACGGATTGAAATTGTTCACCAATCCCAACACGCGTCACAAAATTCAATCACTTCGCGGAGTCTGTCTTCCAATCCGAAGAGAGTTACCTGTGACGTCACATTCCTATATAGGTGCGCTAGCGTCTGTGTGCAGTGAATCGATGCGACATTGTTTTGTGAAACATGACGGAAACTAAGAAGACAATGAATTGGGATGAACCGGCTTTGGAGACGAGAAGCGATGGCATAGCAGTGGCTACCAAAGTCAACACAGGACTACTACCAGAAGAGGTTGATTTCAATTGGGATTTAGCAGATTTTCTCTCTTCTTCACAAGAATTTGTTCCGGTACCAGTACCTTCGTCACCTTCTCCTTCTTTACCACACGTCGACGATTTTAAACAGAGACAGAAAGAAGATTTGGAGAAATTTTTACAACAGCAGAAAGAAGCAAAACAAGCATTTCTCCTTGAACAGCAGCAGCGAGAAGAAGAGACAAGAAGGAAACGACAGGAAGAAGCAGCAGAGAAGAAACAAAGTCTAGGAGAGAAGGAGAACAGTGAAAGTCAAATGGTAATGGTACTCTTGGACATTTTGGCCGAGTTAAGAAGTCTGAAACAAATGTATCAGACTTCTTTATTACGACTCAAGAGAAAAAGACCTTCCCGAGCCAAACAGTCTAATCCTGTTACTACACTGGAGATACCACCCCTAGCGATTTCTACCAAATCATTGACAGGAGCAAGTCCAGAAGTGGGCCTTGGCCGTGGCAAAGGCTTAAGGCAGTTAAAGTTGATTGCGTCTCGTTCCTAAGTTTGTTCTAAGAAAAAACAAACACCCAACGGTCCTTTTCAGGGCCACTCACTTCTTTCGAAAAGAGATAATATTCATTTTGCCAAAATCAATTAAAACTCAAAATCCCTTATTTACCCCATAATAGACGTGTTGTGAGTGCATGAGTGTAGGCCCTTATTCTAAAAAATTAAAACCAGGAGACACTTACGTTTTTGAGTCTGGTCTATTCTGGTACAAATATTTACAATTCAATGTCACAACACAACACAACACTTTTTTAAAAAGTTCATAGACTTCTTCTGTGTCTTTTTTTCTTCACTCTCTCTGTTTTTTAAATTTCTTCACTTTCACAGATTTTTCCTCCTCTTCTTCCTGACTTTTTTCTTGTCTTCTTTTCTTTTCTGTCTTCTCTTTCTGAATGTGACAGGGTTCTTCCTTTGCCGAGGGTACCTCTTCTTCTTCCTCCTCCTGCTCCTGTTGTTTCTTAGGGCAGTCTGAAGACCAATGTCCTTTCTCTTGACAATGATAACAGGTATCCTGACTTTTGTCTCTTTTGACACTGGTCTTGCTTTTTTGACGATCTGGACATTCTGTAGCCCAATGCCCTTTCTTCTGACAGATATAGGAGGTATCTTGAATTTTATCTCGAAAGGAGGGAGAGTATTCCGTCGGCTTGTCTGAAGAAAACTTTCGTATGACACCTCGCAAAGCTCTAATCAGAAGTTCGATTTGTGTGGGTTCTTCCATCGTGCTGGTCGGCTTGAGAGTGAAATGAATACTGAGAGAGAAGGCACCAGCCCTTTATATATGCACTAAGCCTAACATGGATATATAGGGATCCATGGTGTTTCAAATGTAGTCATTTGACTTTTTGCAGTCAAGATGAAACGATCGCATCATTTCGTAAAGAAAGGAGAAGAAAGTAAGAGGCAGAAACGTGACTTATCGCCTCGCACAGTAGCTGAAGTCTTGGCTCAAATTCATGTCAGCGATTTTGAAGATGAGATGAGTTAGCCAGAATCTGGGCCCAGAGAGTCTACACCCAGTCAAAGTCCATCACCACCAGTAAACCCTGAAAAGTAATACCACATTCGAGAGACGGACAAACGCTCCTCTAGAAAATTTAGAACTACGGCCTACACGTACGCAGTGAAGTTTAAAGATTTCAAGTCCGACGTACCGTTGGAGAAATCAGAAGGGTTCATCACTGATGTGTGGGATTCTTTGTTAACCACACTGAAACGGCAATGTGAAGCCAAAGAAGACGATCGCCTGAGACTTTCCATTCATCACGACAGTTTGAAGTCCCCCGTTTGGATCAAGTTGAGCAGTCCATCAGAATTTACACCTTCCAAAATCATCGACAAGATTCAACACGTTCAGCAATCCAAAGACAAGTTTCACATCACCGACGGAAAAGCGACCCCTGTTCATAACCCACGTTTCTCTTCCCCAAGGGACAGGACATGGCAAAAAAGTGTTATTGGTGGACAACCTTCGCATCGCCAAAAAAAGCCTCGTCCGAATTAACAACCCTCAAGACAAGATGTGTTTAGCCCGTGCCATCGTGGTGGGACGAACGTATGCCGACAAGAACAACACGGCAGAATGGAAAATAGTCTGGCAAACTATTCAAAAATCTAGCCGATCCAAACAACGAAGAGAAGCAGAACTCCTGTTAAAGCAAGCTGGCCTTTCCAAAGACACACCCTATGACATTCCTGAAATGCAAAAGTTGCAAGACGTCTTGGCTCCACGCTACACCTTGAAAGTGCACCCTCAAGAAGTACGCGGGCCTCTGTTGTATCGAGGCAAAAATTTCAAAGACGGAAAATACATTCACGTCTATCATCACGATGAACATTTTGATGCCATTACCAGTATCACTGCATTCCTGTCATACAATTATTACTGTGAGAAATGTGACTATGGCTATAACAATCGAGAGCAACACAAGCATTGTGGATCAGAATGTGAGGGATGTTTACGCTCTAAGCCCTGTCTGGACCAATGACAAGAACGAGTGCATGCCCAGCTTGTCAGCGCACGTTTGTCAGCCCTACATGTTACCAACAACATCTAAAGACGCAAGGTTCACAGCAGAAAAGTGCTTGTCAGCTCCTGAGATTGTGCCCTACTTGTGGACAAGGTATACGTACCAATAATGCCAAGTCGCACGTCTGTTCAGGAAAGAAGCGATGTCACATTTGTCGCCAAATCGTGGACTTGGAACACCAATGCTACATTCAAAAATACCAATCCCAACATGAAGAAGAAGATAATGACCAGAAGAAACGCCATTACATCTTTTTCGATTTCGAATGCATGCAAGAGACTGGCATTCACATTCCTAATTTCTGCGTGGCTCATCGAGCGTGTGAGAAGTGCATCCAATAGCCTATCTTGACTCATTGCCCTCACTGTAGCAAGATTCCTCGAGGACGTGAAAATATCTTTCGTGGACCGAACACTATGACCGATTTCGCCCAATGGATCTTAGACCCTATCGACGAGACGTGGAGCCAAGAAGACATCGAACGTTACGGAGATTGTCATCGCTATGCCACGATCACCGTGGCTCACAATTTCTCGGGATACGATGGGGAGTTTCTTTTGAGGTATTATACGGAACAAAGTACCGAACGTCCGAAAGTGACTTTGAACGGATGCAAAATCATTTCCATGCAAGTGGGACAAGTGCAATTTAAAGATTCGATGAGTTACTTGGCCATGCCTTTGAGTCGCATGCCTAAAACGTTTCGAATGACAGAGATGGTCAAAGGCTATTTTCCCGCACTTTTTCAATACCGAAGCCAATCAACACACCGTTCTACCTCATTTGCCCGAGGCTCACTACTACGACCCCGACAACATGCGTACCGAACAACGAGAAGCTTTCTACGCATGGTACCAGACTCACGCCTCGGACCCTTTCGACTTTCAGGAAGAAATGTTAAAATATTGTCGTTCCGACGTGGACATTTTACAGCGTTGCTGTGGAAAATTTCGAGAATTATTCATGGAGGACGGAGGGATCGATTCTTTGCAAGAAGCCAGCGCCATTGCCAAAGCGTGTTCCTTAGTGTACCGCCAACGATTCATGCCCGAAAACACCCTAGCTGTCATCAGTCCTCAAACGACCAACTTTGTCAAACGTCAATACTCGGTCAAAGCCCTACGCTGGTTACATTACTTGTGCGACAAGGAAGACAAATGGATCCAACACGCTCGCAACGGATGAGGCGAAAAAGCCATCGGAAGGTATTCAGTGGATGGTTGAGACTTAGAAAACCCCCAGATCGTGTACGAGTTTAACGGCTGCTTATTTCACGGATGCCCCATCTGTTACACTCAACGCAACACTAAAAATCAGTTTTTACGACGAACCATGGAAGACTTGTACCAGGCCACTTGTCAGCGGCGATTGAAGTTAAAAGAGCAAGGATACCAAGTGGTAGAAATGTGGGAACACGAGTACGATCACCGCTTGAAAACCGATCCCGAGTTTAATCGCATCGTGGAAAGTTACAAGCTGGTGGACCCACTGAACCCAAGGGACAGTTTGTACGGAGGACGGACGAATGCCACCTGTTTGCTGTACCAAGCCGACGAAGAGAAAGAAGAGGAAATCAAATACTTGGACGTGTGTTCTCTGTATCCGTACGTGTGCAAAAACTGTCACTTTCCCGCAGGGTACCCGCAATTGCTGAACAAACACAATGACCTGGACAACATTCGCCAATACGAAGGATTGATCAAATGTAAAGTTTTTCCTCCCACGTACTTGTACCATCCCGTTTTACCTCCCCATTGCCAAGGAAAACTGATGTTTCCCTTGTACCGTACTTGCGCCGAAACGTGCAACCAAGACCAACCTTGTCAGCACACTCAGGAAGAACGCGCCTTGACAGGAACGTGGGTCAGCGTGGAATTGTTCAAAGCTCTGGACTTGGGATACCAACTGTTAGAAGTGTACGAAATTTACCACTTTCTCAAGACAGAAAAATATCACAAGGGCGACGAGACTCAGAAAGGTATTTTTGCAGACTACGTGAATGCCTTTTTGAAACTGAAACAAGAAGCCAGTGGCTATCCTTCCTGGTGACACACTCCCGAAGACCAAAAGAAATTCAAAGAGAAATACTGGGAGCAGGAAGGCATCCCTTTAGACCACATCGAGAAAAACGAAGGAAGGCGATCGTTTGCCAAAGTGATGTTAAATTGTTTGTGGGGCAAAATGGAACAACGACCGTGTTTGCCCAAGACGGAGTATTTGACAGAACCTTCTCGCTACTTCCAGATGATTCACGACAAAACCATATACATGAAACACGTGGAAGTCGTTCGTGAGGATTTGATCTTAGTCAATTACGAAGAAGAACTGGACTTTGTAGAAGCCGACGAATTTGGAAATGTCATCATTGCGGCTTACGTGACAGCCCATGCTCGTTTAAAACTGTACGAAGCTTTAGAACTGTTAGGAGATCGTGTGCTGTATTTTGACACGGACAGTTGCATCTACATCGATCGTCTGGGTCAACCTCACCCTACCATCGAAGGAGAACGTTTAAGAGCCTGGACGGACGAGCATCCCGACGACAAGATTCTAAGTTTTGCAAGTGGCGGTCCCAAAAATTACGGCTACGAATACCGAGACCAACAAGGAGAAGTACACACGAAGTGTAAAGTGAAAGGATTGACTCTCAATCATCGCACCAGTCGACTGGTGAACTTTGGCGTCTTGAAAGAAGCCTTGCAGTCTGGACAGGATGGAAATTTTAGAGTGACCACCCACGAACCGCACAAGATTGTACGTTTACCCACACACCAAATCGTCAGTCGACCCTTGGAAAAAGTCTATCAAATCGTGTACCAGAAGCGAGTACGGCTTCCCAATCACTTCACTTTACCGTACGGTAACGCCGATATTGGTCAGCATATAAAAAGGGACAACGTCCAAGACCGATAGTTTATTGTCACTACCATTGCCAAGCGAGAAAGATGAATTCTTTCAAACAGCAAGTATCAAGCAAGAGCAAATTCGAGTGCGATGCTGTGCCTTGCGATGGCAGGGATACCGTACGCTATGACCTCAGCGATTCAGTGCCACATCATGGAAACTTTGCTATAACTACTACTATACCTACCATGGAAAGTGATGCTGTGCGTGTCTAACCTGACGGATGCGAAAGTGATGCCACTCGTTATCGTACACCTTTTCACTTTACTGGTTTTCATGGTGGATGTCATCATTATGAAACCATTCGGCTACCACCCTACGGATGTCATGCAAAACTGAGTACACTCCTGCATATTTCACCGTACCATCATCGAAATGAACCTGTGAAAGACGAGTATTCGTTCCCTGTGCGTTTGCCTGAATACTGCGATTTTGAAAGTCGGATCCAAACCTTCCGAGGAAAATGGCCAAACTATGTGGGAGGACCTACCCCCGAAGAATTAGCTAGAGCCGGATTTATCTACTTGGGCGAAGGAGATAAAGGCAAGTGCTTCAGTTGCGGTGTGTCACTTCACGAGTGGGAGAAGAACGATTGCGCTTACCTGGAATATGCTCGATGGTCTCCAGATTGTCACTACCTACCTTTAGTTGGACTTCGTCATTGAAGTGGGCATACCACGTCGTGTAATAAACCAGCTACTTGGCTAGGAGTCAAACGTTGTACAACCCCTAGACAAATATTTAAACCCCATTGGAAAAAAAAATCTTCAAACATTATCAAACGAATTGCAACAGAAGATCTACAAGGACATTTGGCTGGGACTTGCCAGAGCCAGATCTCAGTTAGTGACTGAGGCACTTTTGTGTCGAGAAATTCACAAAAGGAAATTGACAAACGTCAACAAACAAGTCATATTTCTCTGGATCAAGGGTGCCTTCTTCCTAATATTCTGCTTTAGACCATTTACATTACAAGATTTTAATGACATTGTTGACCGTTTCCTGGAATAGCAGTGGCTAGAAATTACTCACTTTGTCCGTTACTTTCGCTCTAAGAGAAATGCTTGACTGACATGGTCATGGATACTTTACAAGAGAACATTCGTGGTTTGCCTGTGGAGTTGAGAGAACGCTTTTCCGCGAGTTGGTCAAAATACAAGTGAAACGCAAAGAACCATTGCATCCGTTACGTCACCGATGTTTGAACCACTGGTACCTGAATGCTATAAGAGGACTGATTTTGATGAAAGTGTTCTAGTAGGCAGACATTGATGTATCGCGTGAAAGTCATAAATTTTTGGATGCCACTCATTCAACTTACAAGGTGATCCTAATACACCGAATTCCAACGGATGAGTTAGAGGATTACAACAAATCTTTACAAGACTTTTCTTTCTACTTCAAGAAGAAACTTCTGTGCGACGTGTGGTGTGTGAGTTAGTGACTAAACATTTTTGGTACAGTACTAAAATAAAATAGAGGCTGTTCAAAAAGTACACTTATTACCTTACACCGAAGAGGGTATAAAAACGGACTACCATGCCACGACCTTTGTCATTCGTGATACAACAGATTCCGTGGAAGGTAATCAATGACACTATTCAAACGGTGGAGGATTACCAACACCTATTACGAGAACTGTGTCCATTGAATTGGGGTCGAAGTGTAGTGTGTGTCTTAGTGACTTGCTTTCTGGGATTTCGTTTATCAGTCGATTCCTTGTGGACTCTTTACGAACAGTACACACCACCCAAAACATGAAAGTGGTCCCTTTAAATGTACACGAGAGACTCATTCTGCTCAAAGCTTTGCGCTTTCATCTTGATACTTCTCAACCTCTAGGGGAAAACAAGATTCGTCAACTTTTAAGCACTGAAGATGTATACGACGACGTGTGTGTAGCTTGTGACTTACACCCTCACTGGACAGATGTACGTGACTGGAAAAGTTGGGGTTTTGAGGCTTGGACAAAAGAAGTGGCACACTATGCCCAAGATTTGTAATCCTAAAAAATTAAAACGTTCAGTGAAAAAAGTAACTTTTAAACCAGTGTTAGTGACAGTGCCAGAAGAAGAAGAAGAAGAAGTCGTGACCGAGGAAAACCACTCTCTTCAGGACAGGACCGTGATCGACATCCCCGAAAGGCCATTCCGGGAGGACTCTTGTGTGACTGTGCCAAGGAGTGTAGAGACTCTAAGAACATTATACACTACCCCTACGATTTCACCTCTTGATCACCACAAATGTTGTACAGAGACTTGTTTATATTCCACTATGATCGTTTTGATGTGTCTTTTATTCATGTACTTAACCATTTGGCTTTTATGTATTTTTGTCTTTCGTGTTGTTCACAATTAAAGATGACAATAAACGTGTCCTGAAAAAAGTATAAAAACTCTTGTCTTGTCTGTCTTCGTGTCAAAAGTGACATTTCTTACACTACAATGGCTACCTCTACTGTCTCTGCTCCCTCTTCCTCCACTGTCCAAGTCATTGACGAACACGTAGATCGGACTAGTTGGGAGGCCTTGTATCTTCGCCATCCCTTTAGCATGCTCATTGCTGGACCTAGCGGTTCCGGCAAAACCGAATTTGTCAAACGTTTGGTTGAACATAAACATCATGTGATCGATCGTCCACCTCAACGAATCGTGTAGTGTTACAAAGAGTGATAATCGGCGTACAGTCTTCTGCGAGAAAGTCAAGGCGATTCCATCGTCTTTGTGGAAGGCATTCCTGACGAGGAAGACGGGATCGTGTCTGACCCTAGTCAAACTCATTTGGTTATTTTTGACAACATGTTAGGAGAAGACGAAGAAGAAATTAAACTCTGGTTTACGCGCAAAGGGCATCATCCTAATGCCAGTGTCATTTACATCATTCAAAATTTGTTTCAACAAAGTAAAGCCCATCGTACCATCAGTCTCAATGCTCATTACGTTTAAAAGCCCTAGAGATAAATCGCAAGTACAAGTCTTAGCCAAACAGTTAGGAACGCTTTGGCTGACTCATGCGTACGACGATGCCACTCAAACCCCACACGCTTATTTACTCGTGGATTTAAAACCCACCACTCGCGAATATTTGCGATTTCGTACCCATCTGTTTCACCACTGATGCCAAGACGGAGGGCCTATCGTGCACACGTCCCCTTCGTCTACTTAATCACAATCACCAAAAAAAAGTCTATAAAAACCTCGGTCACCTTGGCTCTGTCTCACACATCGTCAACATGACGTCCCTTCAGTCTCATCTTCCCATTAAATTGATTTGTGCATTGTACGGTATCAGTCGCGAAAAAAATCCACAAATACGTGATCGTGTCTTAGAAGCTAGTCTCAAAGAAGTCTTACGATGGTTTACGGTGACAGCACGTCAATTACTGCAAGGCATCATTCACATTCCACATAAAATCAAACGTTTTTGTGAGAGAAACAAAGTAGCCTTGACGCAGCTAGCCGATCCTTGCATTGACACTCAAACCAAAAAGCAAATCATTTTGAAACCTGGAGGAAGCGGTTCTCTAGGAGATGTCATCATTCGTTCCCTCTTAAAATGGGATCCTAATGCTCCCAATGTCGTCCTCAAAAAAAAGCCACGCCCAAACGTACCCAGAAGAAAAAGAAAAAGAGCAACGGTGTCAAGACCAGGTCACAGCCTTAGAAAAAGAAAAAGAAAAGTTCACAGAAAACAGCTTCTACCCGCAAGAGAGTGTCTCCAAAAACTTCTCCTCCAGCGGTGACACCCTCTTCCTCTTTAGCGGCAGTGGCCACTGCTCACAAAGTACCTGCCCCCAAAATCAAAGTCCAAGAGAGAACGGGTGTGTTACAGAGTTTACTGGATTTTTCCAAGCAAGAACTGTCGCGATTTAGTCTGTTGCGAACTCCTCCACGACGTGTGTTGCCTGTCATCAGGTTGATACGACGTAAAGACAATCAGCGGCGACACATTCCAGTATAAAAAGACCTGAGGCAAACAATACGGATCAGTGTTTTTGTGCTGCTAAACGCCCAAAGATGTCCCCTCCAAGAAGTACACACCGTTACCATCGTGTTCCTTCGGTCCAAAACGGAAAAGGAAAACAAAAAAGACAGTCACGTCATCCTAAAAGGCGCTTAGCCAAACATCGACGTCACCCTCTGAAATGACACATTCCTCCAAAGAAAAAAAGGAGAAGCCACCAAAGGGGAGGATTTTACATTAATATGGATAAGTTAGTAGATAATTTCGACAGAAAGTTAGAGAATAACTTCCTAAAGAAACAATAAGATAAAAGGATGCATGTCGAGTCATGGACTTCAGTGTATGTTGTGCACCAAAAGATGTCTCCTCATTGTCGTTCTTCTGTCCAGAAAGGAAGAAGAAAAAGACAGTTTCGTCATCCGAAAAAAACGCTTAGTCAAACATAGACGTCACCCCCAGAAAAGACACACACATCCAAAGAAAAAGAGGAGCCACCAAAGAGGAGGATTCTTTGGCGATTTTGGAAAACACATCGTCACCTTTATGTATTTTTTTCTGTGTGCCACGGAACCAACGAACCAATTGAGAAAGATGTCACCCCAAAAAAGACATTCCTCTTCTGCCCCCAAAGGAAAGGAAAGGAAAGGACTGCCACCTCGTTTAGCCAAACATTGGGACATGTTGTCCGTCCTGTCCAAAGCTCCTCCACCCATGCGAAAAAAAAAACTCATTCAAACTGCCTCCAAAGACTTCATCGATACCGTGTGCGATTGATGTCTGAATGTCTTGAAAGGCACAATACCTTTGTCTAAACACCAGAAAGAAAGCTTAGCCAAATATCGACACGTTCTTCGCCAAAAGTTCAAAAAGAAAATACCCATTGGTCACAAGAAAAAGATGTTGGTGCAACGCGGAGGAATTTTGCCCTTTTTCCTCATGTTACTGAAAGGAGTAATGGGCACAATAGGAGGACCCTTACTGAAAGGAGTAATGGGAACAACAGTAGGACCCTTGCTGAAAGGACTATTGGGAAACATCCTAGGAGGATGAAGACAAAAAGGTCCAAGAAGATAAAGGGGACCTTTGGAGTCAAAAGATCTCAGACGTGATCCTTGAAATCCAATGGAAGGACGAAAACTAGCTTTAGTGCCTTACAAACGATGGATGGAATACCATCGTTGGCAAGAACAACGAACCCCGCATTTACCTCCCAATCCTCATTTGACCGAGATGTCCCAGTTACAACACGAATTGCAATCTTTGATGGATCGCAGCGATTTGTCAGAAACGGAAAAATCTCAACGGTACGGTCAATTGTTGCAACGACTGCAACTTTTTCACCAGAAAGCTTTAGACGAAACAGCTTTACCCACTCTGAAAGATTTTAAGGCCTTGATGAAAAGTCCATCACCACTACCACCCCCACTAGCCCCAGTAATCAAGACAGAAAGTCCACCACCACTAGTCCCAGTGATCAAGACAGGAAAAGAAGAAGAGCTTCAAACTCCACCAGAAAAAGTACGCAAGTTAACAACACCACCTACATCCAGAATTGGTTGGATTAAAAAGATGATGGCTACCCCTTCTTCCTCAGAAGAGAAAAAGAAAGAATGGAAACCAGAAGTGAAACAAGAACTGATTACCCCAGTTCAGACATCTTCCTCCTCGACACCTATCACTCGTAGGACACGTAAAGCATTACAATCCAAGAAAATACCACACGAAAAAAAGAGGAGCATCAGTGAAGAGTGGATCACTTTTTAAAAATGGAGAAGGTTTTAGCCACCATTTACTACAATCCATCTCATCCCGCAGGTTACGGAGGAGTTCAGAAATTGTATCGTGCTGCCAAAACTCGACTGAACAGTATCCATTTACCTCAAGTGCAACGCTGGTTACAAGAACAAGCCACGTACACCTTACACAAACCCATTTGACGAAAATTTTCCAGAAGTCGCACCTGAGTGGAAGGCATCGATCATCAATGGCAAGCCGATTTAGCCGATGTCTCTCATTTGACCACCTACAATCGTGGTTACAAATATTTGTTTTTTGTCATCGACGTCTTTTCCAAATTTGCTTGGGTTGTGCCATTGACTTCCAAATCGAGCAGTGAGTTAGTGCGAGCCCTGAAACTGGTGTTGAAACAAAGTGGGCTTCACCCTCTTCGATGGCAAACTGACCAAGGCACCGAATTTCTGAACCAATCTTTCCAAAAAGAATTGAAGAAACGTGACATACATTTTTTCACCACCGAGAATCCCGAAACCAAAGCCAGCATCGTGGAACGTTTTCAACGCACCTTGAAAGAACGCATGTGGAAACATTTTACGCATCAACACACTCTCAAGTACATCGACGTCTTGCCACACCTCGTCGAGTCGTACAACCAATCTTACCATCGGAGCATCGGACGTGCCCCCAAAGAAGTGACTCCCGACAACGAAGTGACCATCTTCGAGCGCCTGTTTGGTACGTCGCCGACAGTGACTGTCCCCAAGAAAGGTGTAGTGTTGGCACCAGGAGATTGGGTGCGCATTGGCGAAACCAAACGCACTTTCGACAAAGGTTACTTACCCAATTGGACCACAGAATTGTTTCGTGTCACTGAACGAGTGCGTGGCCGTCATCCTCCCGTCTATAAATTGGAAGACATGAACGGGGAAGTGTTAAAAGGAACGTTTTACTTGCCCGAGTTACAACATGTGACCAAAAAAGAAGACGACGTGTACGAGATCGAAAGCATTCTCGATCGAAGAACCCGAAAAGTGGGAAAACGACGTGTCAAAGAAGTCAAAGTACGTTGGAAAGGATATCCTCCCAGTTATCACTCTTGGATCGACGCTTCGCAACTCATTGAGTGTAAAAAGAAGTGACCATCATGCCCTTCAACACAGCCTCAGCTACCGCAGTAATCACTCCGTCGCCCAGTTCTTCTCTGCAAGATCTACAAAAGCAACCCTTGTGGGTGTGGTGTGGAGAACGTGTGCCTAAGACGCAAATCGTCTTTTTCTGCCAAATCTTTGTGGTGTATTGTGTCATCGGTGCTGCCATTGCCAATTTGAGTTTGAAACAAGGAGACAAACAATTGTGGACCATTTTACTTAGCAGTTGCATTGGTTACCTTCTTCCCAATCCGTCTCTGAAATATTCCTCTAACGGAAACAACAACGGGAGTCTTGCGTCCAACTTTAGTCCCCCTTCCAACAGTCACCCAATCATCCCAGTGACTCCTCGGACACTAGAACTGTGGAATTATGAACAACCAATTTTACCTAACGTTACCCAGTGATAGTTCCATGGAGGTGTTTCCCAATAACACTTTGTGCTCTTACACGGCCAGATTACCTCAGGCCATCCAATTGGATCACGAAGCCCATTGGGAAGTGGCTTTAGTGGAAATGATTCACCCTACACAAATTCAAAATATCCTTCCTAATCTAAACACTTTTGCGGTGGAAGTTCATGACGAGCAAGTGCAACAAGCCTTGAATGAACGCAGCAGTGTAGCTGACTCTATGAAATCACAAGACCCCAAAACTAAACGAACCACTTACCGGTTGAAAATTCTCTCAGGCTAATATTTTCGTGGTCAACATTTGGTGAACACTATTGCTGACAGGTTCAATCACGTGTTTGGTAAAGTCTTGGAGAAAACCAGAAAAGGTGTCACGATTCATTACCACAAAATAGCTCGTCGCCTACTCATCAAATTTTCAGAGGACAAAGTATTGGCCATTACATTTTGTCCTGAATTGTATGACATTTTGGGTGGAGACCCTAAGTTGATCTAGATTGTAAGCGAAATACCAGCCTGACCAGCAACTCGGATTTTGCGAAATATTTCCGATTCCCTGTAGAAATGAACCAAGGACTGAATTTGATTTTTGTGTACTCCGATGTGGCGGAGTATAACGTGGTGGTACACACCTCCGTACCGTTACTGCGTGTCATTCCTTTCAAAGTGGATTCTGCCACGAACGCTGTCGAGGAAGGTGGAAACACCTATCACGTTCACCGCGAATTTGTATATCCTCATTATTTGCCCGTCAGTAAGTCGTATTTCGACACTGTCAACATTACTATAAAAGGAGATCTGGGACAAAATATTCCATTCACCAAAGGGAAAGTCACAGTGAAACTCCATTTTCGAAAACGATTACTCTAACCTTTTCTCAGTCATGTATCCTGTGTACCGAGGAGTCGCTCGACAGCGAGGACATGGTTTTGGAGATATGCTCAAATCAGCCTTTCGTTCGGTGGCTCCCGTTTCGAAACCGATGGTGACACGGGGATTGCACGCCTTGAAAGATGCCGCGTTGACGCACGGCAAAGAATTTCTCCAAAATGTCATCATTGACAAACAAAACCCCAAAGGAGCTTTCTTGAGAGCAGGCAAAAATGTCTTGCTTCAAACGGGTAAAGACATTTTGGGCCGGCGAGAAACTCCTATAAATGCCCTAGGCGATTCCGAGTCAGACATTCCTGCTTCCCTGACGCCACAGCAAGGACATGGCAGAAAAAGACGACGAAAACACCCCTTCAGAGGACTTCACATCCCTAGAGCTAGAACGACTAAGGAAAGAAAAACTGTCCGAGAGTTAGACGTTTTTGATTATTAAATTAGAGAAAATGATTCACCGAGAGTCTTGCGCTTGTTCGAAGTCGGAACTGGATCTGTTTGCCATGCCACCCACCATGATGACAATGCAAGAATCCCAATGGGTCGAATTTCATCTCGTCTCCTCTTTGGCGGATTCAGCTCCTATCGAGTTTGAAATCAAAGGACAACCCGAAGATTACATCGATATGAATAGCAGTTACTTGTATCTGAAACTCAAAGTGATCAAAACAGACAATACCAATCCGGGAGACGATGCTAGAGCAGCTCCCGTCAACAATTTCATGCATTCCTTGTTCAGCGAAGTGGATTTGTACTTGAATAACAAACTGGTCCACAGTAGCATGGATACTTACCCTTACCGAGCGTACCTGGAAAATTTCTTGACGTACGGAAAAGAGGCCAAGAACACTCATCTGGATGCTTGCGTAGTTCGGAAACCTGACACCGCAGGTGAGAACAAGTTTAACGACACAGCCCTGACAGCCGATGACAATCCTCACAATGTGGGCTTTAACGATCGTCGAAAGCAAATCCTGCAAGGTTGTAATTTAGAACTGATGGATCGTTTGCATTTGGACATGTGGTTGCAAGAAAAGTATTTGCTGAACGCAGTAGATATTCGCCTGAGACTCAATCGCAGCAGTGTCGCTTTCCATTTGATGGTTCATGCCAACGAGTACAAAACCATCATCCAAGAAGACAGACTTTACGTGCGCCGCGTAGAAGTGTAGCAGCAGGGAAGGCGAACAGACATCTGTAGTGAATCGTCATTTGTCTAAAACATAAGGTTCCTACAGGGGCTGAAAAATAAAGTCAATAACGCTAAACCGAACCTCCTAACTTTTAATATTACCAAAACGAATAATGTTAGTTAATTTTTATTTTTTTTATTTTTGACTTTTTGTTTTTTATTTTTATAATGCGTTTAGTTTACTCGCCGGGTCAATTAATTTTTGTCGGCCACCTTCCCTGCTGCTATAATTAACCAAAGATTTTATCCAGACCTACACGATATCTAGATCTTGGGTCATGTAGATTTATTGTAATAAATCCAAACGGAACAGCTTGTGCTTTTGAAAAGAAGTTTTTAAATTTAATCATATCCATATCCCCTGAACACCAAGTATAATAAATATTTTGTAAGGTATAATTATCTACTCCATTAAACACAACCAAAATATTGCAGTTATCTCTGATCACTTTAGGTATTTGTGTATATCGTTGTGTAACATAAATCACGTCTGTATTCTTGTGTCTACCTCTGGAAAATATTCTAGCTGGATTTGTTTGTCTGTCCAACATAACGTCATCGTACACCACTAAATTATTAATAAATCCATCTAGGTCATCTACAGATGGAGCCTCATCAATGTCGGTAATAAAGTCAACAATATCATCACCGTTTTCATTTAGCAATTTTGCATTTTCATTAAAATCTTTAAGTACTTCATAACAGTGTTGATCATCTACAGATGGTGCTACTAAATACAGTTTACTCCATTTTAACCATCGCATTATTAAATTTAATAATAGTTGTGTTTTACCTGATCCAGATGGACCTATTATAATCATCCTTATCGAATTTGGTAATGCTGGGTGATGCTTCACTGGCTCCTGTTTTCGTGTCGCCGAAAAGTCAATTATATCCATATAATAAATAATATGGATCTATATTGTGTTCGATGTAGAGCGTCTACACCCACTGCTGAATTAACTACAATAACAACGAAAAATAAACGACGTGCTCTGACGGGCAAATGTGTAAAATGTGGCACGAAGAAATACAAATTTGTCAAAACAAAGACAGGTGGAGATATTGCCGCTTTATTAGGAAAATTACCAGGAACTCCATGGGCTAAATACCCCGGTGAGAAACATCTTCCTGGATATAATTATTGTGGTCCTAGAACTCGACTTGATATCCGACTTGATAATCAAGATCAACCAAGATCAGGAGAGTATCCAATAAATAAGATTGATCAAGCGTGTCATGTTCATGACGTTGCGTATAAAAGTAAAGATTTACAACAAAGGACATCTCGCAGATGTGAAATTGATTCATGCGCTAAATGCTATACCTAATAAATCTCTCAGAGAAAAACTCGCTAGTTTTCTAGTAAAATCTGCTATGAAAAGTAAAATAATGCTCGGGGCTGGTAATTAATTATATAACTATTATAATGGAATCCATTTATTATAGCCCAAGAGGATATTGGAGAGGCAGATCAGCTATTAGTAAACTTGCTGAAGCAGCAAAAGTTTCACGTTCTGTTGCTGCAGCGTGGTTAGCACGACAGGCAATATGGCAAATTTATCTACCACCTCCTAAAAAAATTCAGTACGCACATTTTGATGTCAGCGTTCCTAATGAAGTTCATCAAGCAGATATTTTATTTTTACCACGTGACACCATTAAAATTGGTAGACGTCAATCACGCACGTACAAATACGCATTGACTGTCGTTGACGTTGCAAGTAGATATAAAGAAGCGGAACCATTATCAACAAAGACAGCATCTGAAGTTGCATCTGCGTTGAAGCGAATTTATCAACGTGGTGGTCTACGATGGCCACAATTATTACAAGTTGATCCTGGCAAAGAATTTCTTGGTGCAGTATTATCGTTGATGAAGAAACATAATGTTAAAATCAGACGAGGACATACTGAAATTCATCGTGATCAGGCAATCGTTGAACGATTTAATCGAACACTTGCTGAGCGGTTATTTGGATATCAATACGCAAAGGAAATATCCACTGACTTTAAGTCCGGTGAGAGATCTCGTGAATGGGTTAAGGTTACCAAGTGTGATAGCTGCGTTAAATAATGAAATTACTCGTTCAACTTCCATGAAACCTTCTAATGCGATTACAAAAAATATATACAAATACAACGCCGTGAATCTTTCTCTCAACCAGTATTAGGTAATGTAACTGTAAGATATTTATATGAACCTGGTGAACTTGAAGGTGGTAAAAAAAGAGCAACTGATCCTATCTGGAGTGTGACTACACATACAATTTCTAGCGTGGTAAGATCTACTGGTAGACCTCCAATCTACATACTAGATTCTACAGCTCCTCAACGTGGATTTGTACGTGAACAGTTACAAGTAATTCCTAAAGACACACAATTACCACCACATACAATTACATAACCAGAACCTCTACGTCGATTGCATTCAAGACAGGTTAGCATCACATTATCACGTGTATGACCAAGATCACTATTAATTCTATCTACGGTAAATTGTCTTGGATTATTATTCGAATATTGCCATAACATTACTGCGTTACAGCTTGCACAATGAATATTTTGTCGTTGTTTTAGTGTTATAATAAATTCAGTATCAATATCAAAGTCACGCTTATTTTTTTTGTCACATTGCTTATAACCAGATAGTTTTTTTTCTTATTACGTCATTATTAACAGTCTGAATATTATTTTCTGTAAAATTCATAATAACCCTATGTAGTTGAGATATTCTTCTGACTCTAGAAACTGCGAGATAGACTAAATTTGACCATTCGATCCGATCATCTATAATCCAGATATTTGTATCAGAAATAGTTAACCCCTGTGACGAGTGAATAGTATAGTTATTGCGTATCCTAACGTCCACGGTGATTTATTCATACTCAGCGCATTCTCAACAACATTAATATCGACTAAAATAATATCATTCAAGACAAGATTCTGTATTCCACCACCAGGAATTTCAACATCAATATTCTGTTGTCGAGTATCTGAGGGGCGATAACACAAAGGTACAGGTAGATCTGAAAACTTTTCTTTATGTAACAGAAATAATTTATCCTGTAGTTCATCACGAACTATCTTTCTACTTGCAACTATTAAATCAGCGGGATTCCATAAATTTAGAAAATCATTCATAGAAGTCTCTGGAATTACTCCAAGCATTATTTCACATTGTACTCTGTCTGGTTGTAGTCTGATTAACCTTTTAAATTCCTTCAGCGGTTCATCAATAGCTCTATGGTCGTCATTTATTTCTTCATAATAATCTACGTTATTCTTCAGCCATTCATGTGGAGACTGACCAATAAAAGGTGGTGGTTGACCATGATCACCACACATTATTACAGCAGTATTCTTTGTCAATAGCCAATCAAGAAATGTTTTTAATATTTCTAACGACACCGTGCATATCTCGTCCCATATAATATATTTAGGTATATATTTCTCACCCATTCGTTCGGAGTCCATGTGTCTCCACACCATCTAAAGAAACTATGATAAGTACACGATTTTACTCCTCGCTCTTTTATTTCTCTGGCGAGTTTATGTGTCGGTGTCAAAACAATTATATCTGAATTATTATTCATGAATAATTTAATTACACGTGTTGTTTTACCTGAACCACCGCATCCGTTAAGGAAAACAGCTTTATGTCTAGCCACAGGATCATATACAGATGGTGCTGATGACTTTGATACTTGATTATTATTTTTGTAATATATTTCCTTAATTTCAACGTCGGCGGATTCAGAATAACTAAGTATATTTTCTTGTTTTATTCTCCATGATCCCCATTCACCATTACCAAGTAGCGGTTTTAACAAATCTGTATATTTTTTATTTATGTAGAACGAATCCGTGGCGACTCTGACAGCATCACGAGGAAATCTATTTATCATAGACATTAGATTTATAGAAACATATGCCAACATAGATGATCTTAAATGAGTAAATTGTGGTGAGTCACCATCAAGATAACTCACAATTGTACCTAGTTTGGTTCCGTCTGACAAATAAGCATTACTCCGATTTATAAATATGTTTTTTTCTGTTGTATCAGCAATTATAAAATCGAGTTCAGCATCGTCCATAATTAATCTTGTACAGTGTCTTTTATGATCATAGGCTCCTCCTTGAGTAAATTTACCAATTATCTTTCTACCAAGATCTTTTGCAAGTTTTTCATCATGCTCGTCCCTGCATTTACGTATATTATTAGTAATTTTAATAATGTCATCTTCATTAAGATCAGGAAATTCTTTCCTGGCATCATCAATATTAAATCTATTTGGTTCTGGTAACCAAACTTGCTTCTGTGACCGATACGATATAATTGCCTCACTCACCTGTAAAGATATTAAAATTCCAACATCAAGCATATATCGCAATAGTACTATTGGAACCCAACATTTTTCTGAAAAATGTCTTCCAAACCAAACATAAGTAATCGGATGGAGATTTTCTGCAAACTCAAATGATTCTACATGAGCAAATCCGGTTAAGTCAAAATCTGGTAAATGTCCGTTTATCGCAACCCTGGTCATCTCGTGTGATGGATGTCCGAATCTCTTAAAGTATTCAGAACATTCTCCGTATCCAAGAAAACTTCCAGGATAACATGCTACCATATCAACGGATATAACGTCATTATACTTATATTTAGTATTCCACAATCCTCCGTGTCCATATTCTACGCAGCTTTTCTGGATATCTTCAAGAAATTCCGATCGTGTTGGTTTCCATAAATTTTTTTCCTGAGCGAAATGAGCCGCTACAGATGGAACAGTAAAACAATTATTTAATAATTGTCTAACTTTGACATCGTCCGAAGTATATTTCAGCGCAAGATGTTCCATTTCTACATTAAGAGATTCTGTACGGTAAATATCACCATTAGGCCGTACAAACTGATCGTAATAATCATATTCTGAATTTTGAAATAACCAAACGGATACAGGGTCACTTTTACCGATATTTTTGATAAAATCAAATATATGACCATCATATAATTTAACCGTTCTATCTCGTGGAAATATTGTTACTGCTGAGGTCCACGCATGCGAATTATGATCAATAATATCTATCGGAGCTCCTCTTGATTCATATTTTGATTTATATAAAATCTCTCCTGTCAGCGTCTTTACTGTTATTGAAAATCTTAATTTCTTTTCTAGATCAGCAACATCTTTAATAGATGCTCCAGTATCTTTAACTGATTCTGCCCAAGTATTTATATTTTTACGCCTTAAATCTGTTAAACCATTACCACGTATCGCATTTATGAAATGTTCTGTAACTCGTTCAGCTACACAGTTTATTCTTGACTCTGACAATCTCATCGGCTTAAGATTATTGACGTCAGGTTTATTATTAAGCGGATATATTGCATATACAACCGCAGTAACTGGATATGCACGTTCATAATATAATTTGTCAACACCGGTTAGTATTCCGGGTTTAGATTTATTACTCAAAAGAACAATATTATTTCCTGACTGTATGCGGACTGGATCGCGCTTGTCACGAATAATCCAAGTATCTTCTTCTGTATTTACAATAAATTTTGTTAAAATAAAATATTTTTGATCATCAAGGTGATTAATAATTGCTTTTCCCCGTTTGTCATTCATTATATTAGTAACATTTCCGACTCTGAATGTTGACCATACATGAGCAGCACCACTATTACGAAATTCCTTCTTGGCTTCACGAATACGTTCGGTTACATCCTCATTCGTTAAAGTTAGATCTTGCATCAAAGTACTAAATTTATATTCTGATAGTCTGTCAAGGTCAAATCTGGGTCCCGCTGAGACTGCGGAAGGTTCAATTGCCGATAATTCGTTCATATAATTAAGACAAATATTTAAATTAAAATTTTAGTATATATATAATGCTTGAAACAAAAAACAAATGTGCTTGGCTCAAAATTGGACATACTTCTCCTTGTAATAAATGGTGCGTGAACAAATACTGTGGAAATCATGCGCAAAGTATCAAAAATGGAAATTCAGGACCAATACCATGTGTGAAATGCGGTGTTGGAGTCAGAGGAAAAACTCAAATGTGTTTAAAATGTGGCGGAAAAAATACAGGGAACTAAAACGATATTATGACAAAAAAAATAATACATCGTCAGGTAAATCTCCTATACAAACCGTAGAAGATTATCTGACCAGATTTCAAAACAATGATTTAGACAAATAATATTATTATTTAAAATGACTCAGACAAATAATGATTTAAACAAATGTAATTTATATATAATGACTCAAACAATTCAGACCCACGATGAAACGATCGACAAAAACTTTATAAGAGAATTAAGAAAAGAAGCATTTCGTAATAAACACGAATTTGTAGCACATCCAATATATACAAATTATGAAGCATCGCGAGATGGTGTAATCAGACACTGCAGATTGAAAAAACCAGTCGGTAGTATTAATAATGCTGGTTATCTTAAATTCAATACCAGTGGAAATAAACACCATTTATATCATAGATTCATCTACGAGTGTTATTTTGGAGTAGTTGAAAATGGACTTGTAATTGATCACATTGATGGAGATCCCAAAAATAATCGGTTATCTAACCTGCAAGCTACTTCACAAAGTCAGAATACTGCACGTGGAAATACTGGAAAATGTAAAAAGTTTGCAAGAAGATCTATTAAATCCATAAATACAGAAACAGGTCAAGAAATACCTTTTAAATCAATGAATGCAGCTGCCAGATATTTTGGTATTTGCATGCCTTCAGTAAAACGTGTTGCAGATAATATTACTAGATCAGCATATTCATTCAAATACGATCAACAGATAATATTTGAATATATCTAACTCTGTCTTCCTAATAAATAAATTGTATATAGTTCGACTCTATATTTTACCATGGGTACCTTCACCGTCGCTGCTCTCGGTGTCACTCTCACTTTTGACAGAATCAAATAACATAATTTTTCTTAATTGCATTACACGACTGTCCACAATCTTCTTTTTCTCGTATTCACGAGATAGTTCGGATCTGATATTTTCGATCGAACGTGCAAGAGGCGCAAATAGCTTTACCTGTTTGTCATTTACCACTGCCAAGGATTCTAACATAGACTGATAGATTAATTTTACGAATTTATAATTGGATGGTAATGTGTATTTATTGTCGATTTTTCGTTGTTTTAATATTTCATAATCACATAATATTTTCTCAGGATCGAGATTATCAGAGAGATTTATTCCGTTATGTTTTAATTTTTTAATAGCAGAAATAATATCATTAATGTTTTCTTGGTTCATTATATATATATAATTATTTCTTTAAAATAAAAAATATTTACAAAACATAATCACAACACAACCCCATATGAACTTCTAGCTTGCCATATGACATGCTAGCAAGTTCATGTGTATTTGAATTAATCCCCATGTGACCCCCTAGGTTGTCAAACAACATCCTAGCAGGATCAGAGGAAATTCGAAAGACGAAACAGACAGACTCAACCCCATGTGATCCCCTCAGTTGTCAAACAACATCTTAGCAGGATCAGAGGTTACATATAAACTTATCCTAATGACATATGATTGTATGAACATGAATATATACAAATGGTGACGATTTTGATTTTTGCAGACAGTACAAACATAAACTTAACAACAAACTTAACAATAAACTTAACAACAACAAACAATAAACTTAACTATAGACGGAATACAACGGGGGAGGGGGGATTTATCTACGTCCAACAGATTTTA
>JAECUM010009531.1:0-77389 GCA_016617855.1 Megalonaias nervosa | reverse complement strand
TACCCACTCCCATTCAACACTGTATGCACCCATTTACCCTTCTCAGTTTCTCTCAGAAAGGAAACTTTAATAATCCTCCTCCAACAGTTTCCTTCTTGTAACATTTTCGCCTCTCTTGATACTTGCCTCTCGGTAATTCCACAAACATTTCCATAAAAGGTACATATATCGAATATAACATTGTGTACATGTGCGTACGGATGTACACACGTATATATACATTGGTTGGTTGGTTGGTTGGCGTGTAACGGCACCTGATAAAAAATGAAAAGTGATGTTTCGCTAGCGAGGTTCGCACTTTTGAAATGGGTTAAATTTAAAGAAAAGGCATTTCCCTGATTTTTCCTCTGATTATCCCTGTAATCACACAGTTTTCTGTATTTTGATATCCGAATGATGGTGGTTGATTTTGGCTCTGAGAGTGCAAATATACGCCTAACTTCTGATATACACCTAATAGAATTTTGCTTCCTCTTCATGACTATATTTTTCACCTCCTGATCTTCAGAGATGAATTATAAACAACACGCACAATGCGAGCCAAACATTTTTTAAAAGTTAAATATTATAAGTGCACTTTTGAAATTAATAACACATACACTGTTAAAATTCATATCTGTATTTCGAGGACTGACAAAGTTATTGTCCTCTTTGCTATTTCAGTTACGTTTCCCCAGCACACAGAAGTAGTAATTTTCATCATAGCAGATAGCTTTCCTAACTGTGATACATATACATTATCATCACAGTAATGCAATCTTGATAGCTAGATCGCGTCGAGCTGTCATCATTGAAATCAGGATAATTACGAAATGCAAAGAGTCGAGTTATGATCCGGTTTTGCTGATGCTGATAACAAGACGTTGTCTAGCAATCAAGATCGAATAAATATGATAATGATATTTTTGTAATATATCAATCAATTTTGAGATAATTTAATAAAATCACTAGATTAAACTGAAAAACGAAAGAAATTCAACGCGCATGAATATCCCAGTTTATGAATGAAACACATGAAAGAACAGCCACTCATTTTCACTACGATCAGTGTAAGTAAGGCATGGTCGCAGCATACCCATATATGTGATTTACAGTTATTATGCAGTTGTAAAATTTTACATCACGGAAGATTTCGATAGCTTAATGACTGAAAGTTGGTCTCTGAGTCCAGGCTAAAAGCTGTGAGAGGTCTTGGCATGGGAATAACATAATTATTTTGACACTTGTTTACAAAGAGATTGGACAGATTGTTGGAACTTGATGCTACAGATTCTTTGCACAGAATGTTACGCATTTCCTTTTACATGCATGTCATGTGAGGTTACGGCATACTTGTTCCTGCTTGTTCATTTGTAACATGGAAACATAGACGAAAAGCATTTGCAGCTTCATTTGAGAGAATGGTCATACGGAATCAGAAAACGAGAGAATCGATTTCATTCTTCTAGGAAATGACAGTAAAACTGTGGCTCTTTCTTGAGTGAAAAATCGATAAGTGTATAATAAAAATAAATATCAAGCCAAGTAGATGAAATACAAGTAAGTGTATTTTAACTTTCTCTGCATTGTGGAGGTTGTGGAGCCTTCCCACTTTCAACGGTGCTTCAGAATCTCGGAGTTGATCCGATGTTACATCGAGCCAATTGCCCTAAAGTGCCTTGTCCAGGGACATACCACAGCGACTGACCCTATACTGTTTGCGGTATGAATCAAACCCACAGCCTTCAGGTCGCAAGTTTGGCAAGGTAACCACTGATCCAACGTGGATTGATATATGTCTGCCTGCCATGTATAATAATATGGAAATAGGGTGTTGTGGCTGGGGGTTGGGTAGGGGTGGGAACAGTGGCGGCGCAAGAGTTCGAGGCGTCCGGGGGCAATATTCTTAAGTAGCGCCTCTACTTTGCTTCATAAAACAGTTTTAACGTCACCACTTCCCAGTCCTAAATATACATTTTGTGAACAATTGCCCATGTTACATTAAAACGAAGGTGAAATGCTATGAAAATATCAGCTCTAAAACTTTAATAAATGCGCCCCTTTAATCTGACGCCAGGGAGTAATCGCTTCCTCCCACCCCAATCCCTCGCGCAGCTGCTGGGTAGAGACATTGGGTGGGGTGGGGAAGACGACCAAGCTTTATGTTGAACACGGCAAGCGTTTCTATTACACGAGTTACTTCGCATGATGGACATGTATCTTTTGTTCATCTCGATAGATCTATGCATGCGAGATTATCTACAATTTTTCATCACTTTTTATCTTGACTCAGAATTCCTATAATAAAGATAGAGTTCATTTCTTCCGTTCTTTGCCTTTGTTTTTAAACCTCACAATATCAACATAATATATCACCAAAAGTATACAGATGACAGTTTTCAGTATGAATAAACTGTACTTTATTTCACGTATTCGCAGGAAATTTCCCATAGTCACAATGAGTATGAAGTAATACCCACCATCCTTGTTGGAAACAAGGCAGATATGACGGAAGAAAGGCAGGTCCCGAAACAAGATGGAGACGAGGTATATAGTTCGTGTATTTCCGGTAATTTTCATCATCTAGCCTTTTTCAGTTTCCGGCAAGATTATTCTTAAACCCAAAATCTTTTCTTTTCCTTTCTCCGGTTTATAAAACTGTGAAGCATTTGTAATCCACGTGATATCGGACATGTGGCTTGCAATAATGTCATGCTGCAAATTTAACCATGCAGATGACTTTAGTTTGGAAATAATAAACCAGTGCGGCTTTTAGCTCTAAGGAGGAAGGAACTATTTTATAAGTTATGGCTTTTTGATGTCATTATTTATATCAGGGAATGCCTGTTGAATGCAGTCCATGTATGACTTTTAAATGACACGATTAACTCTTATGTCACACACAAACATGACGCCATCCGAGTTTTAAGAGTTTTAATAAGAGGTAATATTTATTTCATTGTATAAAGATTTCAAGTCTTTGTCATCAAGCGTATAATCTCTCGTGTCTGCTAATGACTTGAAGAATTAATTACTATGAGGAATTCACTTGAAAGTCTTTGAGCTGGAGTAAAGAGTCCAACTGCAAGCAACATAGACACAGATCTGCCGTCACAGAATGTGCCATTAGATCAGGGTAAATGTTGCTTGATCGACTGATTACATCTAGTAAACTTAATAGACCCATATGTGCCGACACATTATGCAATGGCAGATCTGAGTCTGTGCAGTTGGATTTTATTTATAAGCGAACATATAAGATAGCTGTATACTTATCGATGTCAATGCACACATGTAAAACATAAAGTTAACTCTCCTCACTATCTCAGTATTTCGTCATCCCATCAGTATATCATACTCAATTTCACCTACACATACTTAAAATTGGTAGGTTGTTACAAGTAGACAAACCGTGCCATAAATAAATTATTGGGGCTTAATTTGCATACTTGAGTGACTTTTGTATTATAAGCTGTTCGGTTATTACAATTCCATTATCTTACACTCCATTTCACTTATACTCAAGAAAACTGAGAAGTATAGGATATATCTGGAGAAAAGCAACTTTTCCAAAACAAATCTAGGCCAGTGTGACCTGATTTCCACGCTTGAGACAGTTGACTTTTTCAGTTATTTGTTCATTACACCGTTAGTATCTTGGAGTCGATTTCAATTACACGCAAGAAAACGTATATGTATATATACTTGTTGGAAAGATTAAATCAGTCATGCCGAATCTAGAACAGCGTGACATAATTTGCACGTTTGAGTGACTTTTGTATCTCAGCTTTTTGTTCTTCACACCCACATTGTTTGAGACTTTCCGTATACGCGTATGAAATTAAGCATGCATAGTAGATACGTCTGGGCAAAAATAAATAAAACATACCCAAATCTAGGTCAGTGTTGCGCACTTGAGTGACTTTTGTACTTTCAGCTGTTCTTTCGTTACACACTCAATACCTTGGACCTTCTTTAATCTACTTTCATGAAAAATGGCGCATGATTACATCTTGATAAATAATTTAACCACACCTAAACTAGACCCATGTGACTCAATTTTCACGTTTGTGTGACATTTCTAGTTTCAGCTTTCTGTTTGTTACATCCTAAATATTTTTGATCCTGTTTCACCAATACACATTACATTGCAAAGGGAAATTGAATCATACCAGTGTGACCTAATTGTCACTCTGTCGTGACTTGGGTTTTCAGCAATTTGTTCCATACAGCTTCAATACCTTGAACCCTATTTCACTCACTCTCGTGAAATTGTTTTATATGGATATGTATCTTAACGATAGTTACTCAACCATACCAACACTAGGTCAGTGTGACAATATATTCACGCTTGAGTTACCATTGTTAGCTACTGTTGGTTACAGGTTCTATATATTAGGCCTTATTTTACCTACACCTTTGAAAATTGTAATGTGGATGCTTATAAAAGTGAGTCATCTTACCATATGAAAACAAGGTCATTGTACGAGCGTATTTAACACATCGTTATTCTAGACTGCAGTGTACAATATTATCATAAGTTTCCACAGTTCTTCTACGCCAATATAGTCTTTCAATTAAGTACGGTAAGCGTTCTCTCCAAATAACTACTGTCAGTGTTTCATTTCAATTAACTACGGTAAGCTTTACGCTTCAAATAACGACGGTCAGCGTTACTCTTCAATAAACGACGGTCAGCTTTACTCCTGAAATAACTTACGCTTCAAATAACTAAGGTAAACTTTACTCTTCAATTAATTATGGCACGTTTTACGTCTCAAATATAACCGCTCCAGTGGCCTAGTGGTTAGAGCGTCCGCCTCGGATGCGGGAGGTCGTGGGTTCCAACCCCGGCCGAGTCATACCAAAGACTTTAAAAAATAGTACTAACCAGGTCGGCCTGTTGTCAGGATAATGTGACTGGGTGGGACATCATGCCACATGTCTGCGGCATGATGCCCCAGTGCTAGACATCACTATAAACTGTCACACTGCAGACATCGTAGCGATATGACTGAAAAATTGTTAAAGCTACGTTAAAAATCTAAATCACACACACACACACACACACACACACACACACCTCAATTACCTAAGGTAAAGTTCCTCTACAAGTAATTACGGCAAGCTTTACGGCTCAAATAATATACGATAAAGTTCCTGTTCAAGTAATGACGGTAAGCTTTACCCTTAAAATAACTACGGTACGTTTTACGACTCATATAACAACGGTAAGCTTAACGCTTTAGATAACACCCCATATTGAAATAAGGCCATCTTGTCTTATACGTAATATTTTCTTTTCAATGTTTAACTGTAAGAAACATATTAGCTAGGGTCTGTATCATTCCGAGAATCTAGGAGATGCTACTGCTGCTGATGATGACTATTATTATAAAGGCATTCTTTTGATGAAAAACACGACTATATGTGGAATACATCTGTGTTTAACAGGGGTCTCATCATTTTAACAACATCAAAATTTTAAAGTCATTGAAGTATCAAGTTGGAGAAAGACTATGGTTACGAATGTTACTGAGGAGTACATCACGTCGTAATACTTGAAAATCATACATAACGAAAGAGGATACATGAATCAGTAACTTCACTTTTATACATAATAACACCTGTATCTGTGTCAAATCTTCCGTACAATGCTAATATAAAAATTTACAAGCGGACATTGAATCATATATTTCATGTCTTAGGCTAAATTATGTTTTTCTTTTTAACAGTTAGCAGATGAAACGTTGATCTTCGGGCATTTTGAAACAAGCGCAAGGACGGGGGACAACATTTTCATTGCTTTCAACCATTTAGCCTATCATGTTACAGACATATGTGATCCAAAATGTGTAAGTCTGTCTGTCTGTCTGTTTGTCAATATTTCTCTGCCTGACTGTGTGAATTCCAGCTTTGTCTGTTTCTATGCCCGTAAGTATGTCTGTCTGTGATTGCATTATTTCAACCGTATAAGAAGTTTATACTCTCTCTCTCTCTCTCTCTCTCTCTCTCTCTCTCTCTCTCTCTCTCTCTCTCTCTCTCTCTCTCTCTCTCATACACTAGTATAATGATGTCTGCAGTTGTCTTATTTTAGTGTGATCCCATTTCTATTCCTTGAAAAGGAATCAGCATATGTTTGTCCCGATTTCTGCAATTGGATACTTACGGTTAGGAAAGAAAAACAAAAATTATAAGGAAATAAGGAATGAGTTGAAAGCATCTGTAAAATGCTTCCGTATTTTGTATATAAGTAAAACTGACACACGTATACATTAGATATAGATGCGTACATAGAAATGCACAAGTATAGGTCCGTGAGTTTGTTGTCGGTAAGACTAACTTTTATTATCACGGTCACGATAAATAGTTTGCCAGCCATATATACAGTTTACTTCTTTTTATGGTTTTCTTATGTAATTCTAATAATCATTGTTACAATTGGTTTGAGAAAACTACTATGAAATTTTATAATGGTCCACAAATTGCTTTATATACGAGGTAGTGGTGGTGGTATCAAAGACGGATGCTGACACAGACAATTTTTATTAGTTTCAATTAGATATCTTTTAATTTCTCTCATTAACAAATTTTAATTTTGAAATCTTTAATAGCACGCCGAATGCACAGTACTTGTAGCGGCCAATGCGCTTAAGTCTCTAAGAACATGGCAGCATTTCTCCCGGAGATAAAAACATCAGAGCTTTGCGACATTTAATCCGTTAATTAAGCAGCAGAGAGGGTGAACAGACTCTGATTGGTTGTCCGTTATTTACGAAAAATAAAGGTTCCTACAAAGGCTGAAAATACAAGACAATAATGCCAAACCGAAGCCTCTAACCGACCTAGAGTCTCTCTAAATTGGGTTAGCTGATTTTGTTACTTTATCGCTGACGTTTTATTTTCATTTTTTTATGCGTGCTCGTTTACTCGTCGGACACTCAAAGTTAGTCGTTCACCCTCTCTGCTGCTGTAGTGTCAACCGAAAATTTTATCGAGACCTATACGATACCTCTTCCGAGGATCGTGTAAATTTATCGTGATAAATCCGTGTGGGTTAGCTTGCGCTTTTGAAAAGAAGTTTTTATACTTAATCATGTCCATATCCCCTGAACACCAGGTTTGATGAATATTTCGCAGAGTATGTGTATCAACTCCATTAAACACAACTAAAATATTGCAGTTATCTCTGATCACTTTAGGTATTTGTGTATATCGTTGAGTAACATAAATCACGTCTGTGTTTTTGTGTCTGCCTGTGGAAAATATCCGAGCTGGATTTGATTGTTTGTCCAGCATCACATCATCGTATACTACGAGATTATTAATAAATCCATCTAGGTCATCCACGGATGGGGCTTTATCAATATCGGTGATAAAATTAATAATATCATTGCCGTCTTCATCCAGCAACTTTGCATTTTCGCTAAAATCTAATTACTTTATAGAATCGTTTTCATCTACAGATGGTGCCACTAAAAATAACTTACCCCACTTGAGCCATCTCATTATCAGATTAAGCAACAATTTCGTCTTGCCAGACCCAGATGGGCCTATTATTATACACCTGACAGAATTTGGTAGCGCTGGATGATGCGTGACTGGCTCTTGTATTCGTGTCGCTGAGAAATCAATGATATCCATGTTGTACAGATATAATAAATAATATGAATTTATATTTTGTTCGATGCAGAGCACTCACGTCCACCAGTGGATTTACAACAATAATAACAAAAAATAACAAACGCGCACTTACAGGCAAGTGTGTGAAACGTGATACAATCAAGTACAAATTTATTTCGTCTCGCCTGACGGATGTCAGTGGTGGTGATATCGCTGCTTCACTGGGAAAATTACCAGGGCTCCATGGGCTAAATACCCAGGAGAAAAACATCTACCCGACTATAATTATTGTGGTCCTGGAACTCGATTTGATATTCGACTTGACGAACGAGACCAACCAAAACCTGGAGAGTATCCAATAAATGCGATTGATCAAGCATGCCATGTTCATGATGTTGCGTATAAAAATAAAGATTTACAACAGCGCCACATCGCTGACGTGAAGTTGATTCACTCGTTAAATTCCATAAAATATAAATCTCTCAGAGAAAAATTTGCTAGTTTCCTAGTAAAATCTGCGATGAAAGGTAAACTAGTGCTAGGGGCTGGTAATTAATCAGCCGATTATTATTATTATGGAATCGGTTTAGTATAGCTCAAGACGATATTGGAGGGGTAAAGCAGCGATTGGTAAACTTGCTGATGCAGCAAATGTCACACATTCTGTTGCTGCAAATTGGTTAGCACGACAGGCAATATTGAAAATCTATCTACGTCCACCTAAAAAAATTTAGTACGCACATTTTGATGTCAGCACTCCCAATGAAGTTCATCAAGCAAATATTTTGTTTTTACCTCACGATACTGTTAAAATTGGTAGACGTCAATCACACACACACAAATATGCGATAACTGTCGTTGACGTTGCAAGTAGATATAAAGAAGCAGAACCACTATCAACTAAAACAGCAACTAAATTTGCATCCGCTTTTGAACGAATTTATCAACGAGGACCCTTGCGTTGGCCACAACTGCTAAAGGTTGATCCTGGCAAAGAATTTCTTGGTGCAGGATCATCGTTGATTAAGCAACATAACGTTAAAATCAGACGAGGACATACCGCAATTCATCGCAATCAGGCAATCGTTGAACGATTTAATCTAACACTTGATGAGCGGTTATTCTGATACCAGCATGCGAAGGAAATAGTTCAGAAAGACAAGAGATCTCGTGAATGGGTTGCAAGATTATCAAGTGTGATAGCTGCGTTAAATAACGAAATTACTCGTTCAACTTCTATGAAGCCTACCAATGCGATCACAAAGAAATATATACTAATACAACGACATGACTCTTCCTCTCAACTAGTACTAGGTAATGTGACTGTTAGATATTTATATGAACCTGGTGAACTTGAAGGGGGTAAAACAAGAGCAACTGATCCTATTTGGAGTGTGACCACACATAAACTCTTCAGCATGGTAAGATCCACGGGTAGACCCGCAATCTACAGACTAGATTCAACTGCTCCGCAGCGTGGATTTGTACGCGAACAATTACAAGTAATTCCTGAAGACACACAATTACCACCGCGTTCACTTCTGTAAACTGGCTCCTCGACGTCGATTACACTCAATACAGGTCAGCATCACATTTTCGCGTGTGTGACCAAGACTATTATTAATTCTATCCACGGTAAACTGCCTTGGATCATTATTCGAATATTGTCACAACATATTACAGTTACAACTCGCACAATGATTATTCTGTTGTTGTTTCAGTGTCATAATAAATTCAGCATCGAGATCAAAACTGCGTTTATTTTTATTTTTTGTCACACTGCTTATAACTAAATAATTTTTTCTTGACAACTTCGTCGCTGTCATCATAAACTGCATCATCACCATTGCTATTGTCTATGATAAACCTCCGCAGCTGAGATATTCTTCTTACTCGAGACACTGCGAGATAAACTAAATTTGACTACTCGATTCTATCATCGACAATCCAGATATTTGTATCAGAAATAGTTAATCCCTGTGACGAGTGAATCGTTATAGCGTATCCTAACGTCCACGGAGTTTTATCCACCGTTAACGCGCTCTCAACAGCACTGACAGGAACTAAAACAATATCATTTAACACAAGACTTTGTTTCTCCCCTCCCGGAATTTCAACTTCAATAATCTGTCGTCGCGTATCTGCCGGACGATAACACAATGGTACAGGCAAATCAGAAAATAGTTCCTTGTGTAACAGAAATAATTGTTTTTGAAGTACATCACGAACTATCTTTCTACTTGCAACTGTCAAGTCAGCAGGTCTCCTCAAATCCCAAAAATCACTCATCGGGGTTTCTGGAATTACTTCACGCATTATCTCACATTGTATTTTATCCGGCTGTAGTCTGATTGATTTTTTAAACTCTTTCAGTGGTTCATCGATAGCTCTATGATCATCAGTTATTTCCTCGTAATAATCTACAAATGTTTTTAACCATTCATGCGGAGAAGCCCCAACAAAAGGCGGCGGTTGACCATGATCACCACACATTATCACAGCAATGTTTTTCGTCAACAACCAATCAAGAAATATTTTTAATACTTCCAACGATACCGTACAAATTTCATCCCAGATAATAATCTTAGGAATCTATTTTTCACCCATCCGCGATGGAATTCCATGCGTCTCCACGCCATCTGAAGAAACTATGGTATGTTTGAGATTTTACTCGCCGTTCATTCATTTCTCTGTGTGGGTGTCAAAATAATCATATCTAAACCATTGAATAATTCAATCACACGCGTTGTTTTACCAGAACCACCACAGCCATTAAGGTAAACAGTTTTATATCTGGCCACAGGATCATATACAGATGGTGCTAACGATCTTGATACTTGATTGTTCTTCTTGTAGTATGTTTTCTTAATTTCAACGTCGGCAGATTAGAGTAATCAAGTAGGTTTTCGTGTTTTATTCTCCATGATCCCCATTCACCAGCGCCAAGTAATTTATCTTGCAAATCCAAATATTTTTTATTTGTATAAAATGAATTCGTGGCAACTCTGACCACGATATCACTAAATCTATTTATCATCGATAATAGATTTATCGAAACGTACGCGAGCATCGAAGATCTCAAATGAGTAAACTGCGATGACTCACCATCAGTTTTGCTCACAATTGTACATAATTTAGTTCCATCCAACAACCAAGCATTACTTCGACTTATAAATGTGTTTCTCTCCGTTGTATCAGCAATTATAAAACCGAGTTCGGCATCGTTCATAATTAATCTTGTACAAGTTCATTTATGATCGCATGAACCACAGTGAGTAAACTTACCGATTATTTTTCTGCCGAGATCTTTTGCAACTTTATTTTCATAATCAATTTCATCGGGATTGTCGGTAATTATTTCATTGGGTTTTGGAAACCAGACTTGTTTTTGCGAGTGATACGATATTATCGCTTCACTTACAACCAATGATATTAAAATTTTATTATCAAGCATATATCGTAATAGTACGATTGGAGCCCAATATTTTTCTGAGAAATGTCTTCCAAACCAGGCATAAACAATCGGATGGAGATTTTCCGTAAACGAAAACGACTCGATACAGGCGAATCAAGTCAGATCAAAATCTGACAGGGGTCCGTTTATCGCAACTCTGGTCATCTCGTGTGTTGGATGTCCAAATCATTTAAAATATTCAGAACACTCTCCGTATCCAAGAAAACTTCCAGGATAACGTGCAACCATATCAACTGAGATAGCGTCTTTGTAATGTTATTTAGTATCCCACAATCCGCCGTGTCCGTATTCGACGCAGCTTCGTTGGACATCAACAAGAAATTCCGATCTTGTCCATGACCATGAATTTTGCTCCTGAGCAGCGTGGGCAGCAACTGATGGAAAGGTAAAACAATTACTTTGTATTTGTTCAGCCCTGACATCGTCATTAGTATATTTCAAAGCAAGATTTTTCATTTCTTCGTGGAGTGATTCTGCACGATAAATTTCTCCGCTAGGTCGTACAAACTGATCAGAGTTCACTGATTCTGAACTCTGAAATAACCACAAGGATACAGGGTCACTCTTACTGATCTCGCTGATAAAATCAAATATATAATCATCATAAAATTTAACAGTTTTGTTTCGTGGAAATATTCTTACCGCGGACGTCCATGCATGTGTGTTATGATCAATAATTTTTATCGGAGCTCCTCTTGATTCACATTTCGATTTGTACAGAATCTCTCCGGTTAATGTCTTCACCGTAATTGGAAAGTTTTAAATTTTTTTCCAGTTCAGCAACGTTGCTGATAGACGCTCCGGTATTTTTAACTGTTTCTGCCCACGTATTTATTTTTTTACGTCGTAAATCTGTTAAACCGTCTCCACGTATCGCGTTTGTGAAGTGTTCTGTAACTCGCTCAGCTACACAGTTTATCCTTGATAGTTTCATCGGTTTGAGATCATCAACGCTAGGTTTATTATTTATCGGATACAACGCATAAACAACTGCAGTCACAGGATACTCTCGTTCATAATACGGTTTGTCAATACCAGCCAATGTTCCTGGTTTGGAATATTTATTTAACTTGACGATGCTACTACCAACGTGTACACGGACAGGGTCACTTTTGTCAGGTATAATCCAAGTGTCGTCGTCTGTCTCTACAATAAGTTTTTATTAGAATAATATATCGCTGATCGTCGAGATAGTTAATAATTCTTCCTGGGTGCGAATCATTCATTGTAGCATCGACAACATTTTTAATTCTGAATGTTGACCACACATGAGCTGCACCATCTTCGCGAAATTCCTTCTTGGCTTTACTGATACGATCAGTTATATCACTATTCACCAAAGCCAGATCTTGCATCGAAAAACTAAATTTATGTTTCGGCAGTTGTCAAGATCGAATCTGGCTCTAGAAGGCTTAATTGCAGATAATCTCTCATGTTTGGCGCTGGGGGGAAAAAGTATTTCTCACACAGATTTATTTGGGAGTGTTATCATGGATTAATCAAAGACGGACTTGTGATCGATCGTATTAATTCTGATCCAGAGGATAACTCTTTAAGTAATTTGCGAGCTGTACATAGAGTCAGAACTGCAAATTTGGAAAAAATAGCGGTAATAATTATTGTAAGAGCGCAAGAGTTATTAAGTCTATAAATGTAGAGACAGGCGAAGAAATTATATTTCAATCAATGAGTGCAGCTTGTAAATATTTTGGTATTAACCCAGCTTCAGTATATCATGTCGCAAATAATATAACCAAATCGGCATTTTCAAATAAATATGACCAGCGAATTATATTTAAATATCAGACACATAAGGAGAGAGATAACTCCGTCAAGCAAAGCTCTCTTTGAGAGAATAATTAAGCAGTTGTCTCGCTTCTTAATGCGTAATATTACATTACAGAACTCTCAACGACATCCGGCAGATTTATTTTATAAATTAAAATAAATTGCAGTTTATTTATTCAGCATAGGTAACTTCATAATAATTTCTGAAACGTATATTTGTAAGGAGAGTCCGTGGCGCAGTATTAGAGTGTCGAATTCTCGTACTCGAGGTCTTTAGTTCTATTCACGTGACTGACATATTGTCGATGGAGGGCGATTATTGCCAAATGTTTCTTAATATATTGGGGTTCCGCCCAGTTTCCTCGAAATTCAACAGAGAAAAATACACTCTCCCACCATGTCACCACGTGGTGGGTGTACTTTTGCACCCCCCGGGGTTGATTATGGGTGTGTGTATGCAGAAATCTGTTGAACGTAGAGAAGGCCCCGTTTGTGTGTATGTATGTCTGTACATAAATGTATACACTGTAAATATATGCAAATATTTCGTCACCCTCTGAACTTGCTAGAATGTCGTTTGGCAATCTAGGAGTTAACATGGGGGTTGTGTCCATACATAAATGTATATACTGTAAATAGTTCTTGTGTCTGTACATAAATTATATACTGTAAATATATGTAAATATTTCGTCACCCTCTGAACTTGCTAGAATGTCGTTTGGCAATCTAGGAGTTCACATGGGGTTGTGTCTGTAGATAAATGTATATACTGTAATTATTTCTTGTGTCTGTACATATATGTATATATTGTAAATATATATAAATATTTCGTCACCTCTGAACTTGCTAGAATGTCGTTTGGCAATCTAGGAGTTCACATGGGCGTTGTGCCGTACTTGTATATAATGCTGTAAATATTCTATTATAGTTAAATTTATATGTGTTGTGTCGTCCAAAAATAAACAGTAGGGTGATGTGAGCTCTTAACCTTGTGACCTCACTGAAGGGTACCCCACACAAGGACATTAAAAAAAAAATGTCGTCGGAAGAAAAAAGCCTCATGTGGTGCCTGTGGGCCATAAGAAAGGCCTTTACAAAAAACTGGGGTCATCAATGGAAGGACCCAAAAAAGGACCGCATGGTAAAGGCTTTTACTGGCAATGAAGGGACCCCGTATAATGGTGACCGATCATCATTGCTACTGTTTATTTTTATTCTGATTCAGATTTGTATTTTTATGTCCAGAAATATTTTTATTCTGATTCAGAAATATTTTTTATTATTCTGATTATTATTAATATTTTTTTATTATTCTGATTATTTTTACTCTGATTCAGAAAATATTTTTATTCTGATTTAAATAAATATTTATTATATAATGAATTACGAAAATATTAATGCTATTATTTCTGCGATTGAAAAATTACAACATGACGGTATAAAATTTCCTGATCAACTTAATCCTAAAAAAAATTATTTGTGATTTTGAATCATTACAACAACGAAGATTCGAAAATAGGTTTACATTACCAGCCGATTACAAATTCATAAAGTTGATTCAACAATCAATGATGCATTCCTTGGCAACAGTTACAGATACGCAGGTTAAAAAATTTGTTTCACTCGCACACGCGATTTAAAACATTAGATCAGAATTAACTCACGAACACGAAACAATAAGAATTGTTAATGCTCGTATAAGACAGTTGAGAGAGATTATGTCTGCTTGTGAAGTCGGTGATGATTGTGAAAGGGAAAGCCATGTCACCAGTAACTGTAGTGACAATGAAACTAACGCTGTCACCGTGACTGTGGTACCAGCTAAACAAACGGGATAATTCATTTCTGACTACATTAAAAAAAATATTGTTTTTTATTTTTATTCAGATTCTATTTATTCGGAATCAGATTATAATATTTTTTTTATTCTGATATTTATTTAGAATCAGATTATAATATTTATTTTTTATTCTGATATTTATTCAGAATCAGATTATAATATTTATTTTTTATTCTGATAATAATATTTATTCAGAATCAGATTCAGATAATTTATTTGACAATTTTTTGTTTGTTTTCCTGGTGTTCTACGAACGCACAGAAAGAATTATAATCAATAATTCATTCCTCAAATCCAACAAGTGTCCAGTTTGGTCAGTAAGTTTGAAATGTATCCTTGATAATAGCAGATTATGACATTTCAGATAAACAGGATTTATCGGCTCAGATATCATAAAATATCCTGGTGGGACATGAGGTGTAAATGCATATAAAATGTATCCTTGCTGGGCCTGATTGGATTTTTCAAGGTCTACTTGATAGCTGCCATCCATGACGTCACATACAAGGTTGATCGCGATCGTCGATGTAATATTTACAATGCCCGGTGATATACGACGGCAACCCCCGTATGGATCGTTGCTGTGTTTGAGAATACCTGCTGGGGGTGTTTATTTTTCTCCATGCGGCAAGTACGTTTGGAAAGAATTCATCGATGATATCATTGACTGATTTTTAGCTCGGCAGATTCAAATTCAGGTATCATAATTGTTGTTCAGTCATTTTATAATGGTCGAGGAATATCTTTCTGAAATCTTCTTTACTAAACGGACTAGTGGTATCCATAATTATACGTGGTAATCGATTATCCCATAAGCGCTTGTCGCCGCGGATAATCATTTCATGGATTATTTTTTTGTTGTGAATTTCATAATCCGCTGCAAGTTGATTTTGGTGTTGCATTGTTTAAATGATATGTTGTTTTGTATCATCGTTGTAATGTTGTACCATAAAAATAAATAAATTTCTCAGATCATCACTTACTCGTTTGTGCTCAGCGGTAATTTTCCCAGTGATACTTTCAATCCAATCCTTGTCGATATAATGTAAATTACCGTCTCTTGGTCCTTGACCGAAAATAAAATAATAATAAAGTGGAAAGAATCCGCCATTGGGTGAAATAAAATTATCACATACCCATGGGTGTTCTGTTCGATACTTTGGAACTTTGATAAATTTTTTTTCGTTTGTGGTATAATCAACCAACGTTGGTTCTGGCAGTCCTTGATAAACCGGTGGAATTTCTGGCCACCCAAACACAGATCTGATCAATGATTGATATATATCGACGGCGTAATCGGTTGAATTTATTTCTATCGCGGCCGACAGCGTTGGCTCGTGACCAGTAATTGCTATCTTGGATTCCTTGCCCGTTATAGATTTGATTCTGCGCTGGAATTCATCGTTTAGTTGTTCTATTTGATAACTGCCAGTGGGTATACTTACAACTTGCCAATCTGGAGTTCCATATGGTTTATTTTTATTTGCAAATACCAGCGAGTTGTTTGTGGGTAATCCACCGAATGATTTTGATCTGATATTTGGCCAACTATAATAAACTCGTAATTGTGCTAGCGCTATTTCTTTGGCTGGAATCGCGTTGGAAAAACTACGCTGAACTCAGGATTGGATGAACTTGCTGATATCATTGAGGTTTTTGGCGATGCTGTATTAGTGACGATCTGTTGTAGTAGTTCTTGCGATGACGGCATTATTATTTTAAATCAGGATTTTTTTCTGGTTCTCCATCTACTAATGCCTCGTTGTAAATCTTAATTATTTCTGTGAACTCGTTATCTGGTATTCCATCACTGAGGTACGACGAAATCAACGATGATAATTTGGAGTATGCTACCATCGCCGCGTGTAGTTTTATTGTGTACTCGTGTAATTTTATGTTTGTGCACGTCGATATTTTTTGGGGGATGATATTAAGAATACCATCAATTGTTGTTGCAGCTGAAACACAAATTGTTACTGCTGACGACGTCATCGTTGCTACTGATAGAAATACACCAGCTCCAGCGATGATAGCGGACGCTGAATACACAACTACGTCAACGACAATTACAAGTCTGCGATATTTTTTTACTTCTACTGTGTACTCGTCAACGATATTTTCAGTTTGGTTTGCCACTCACATACTTGATGGTATCTGTGTCGGTTAGCGTCGATCATTATATATTTTATTAAGTAATTAATTGACGTGTTTCAGCGACAAATTCCAGACACCACCAGTAAGACGCTGCGGTTAATTTTTTATCAGATGGTTCCAGTATAAATATTTCTTCGGCATCGTTATTTAACACAATAGACACAGTTCCAGAAAAATCATCGGTTGAATGACGCCATGGATACGTAGTAAATATCCTAAATTTTGCAGAGCTGAACACGGACAACCTGTACACACCAGTGACTTCCGCGGTGTGTTTGATAGTGTTATTTTGCTGTGACCATGTTGATGATCCCGATGATACTGTGTATACTTGTTGGATGATCTGCTTTTGAGGAATTTTAACCAGGTTAGGTTTTTTTTTTTAAAACTATATCAGGAATTCCACTGACAATATCGTTGAGTCTTGTGTTAATTTCGGAGAGTTTTATGTCAACAACCGCTGGACTTCCAAAGAAAACATTAATGGCTCTGTTTATGTTTCTACGAAAATTTAGAAACGTTTGTACATGATTAGAAAATTCAGTTTTAAATGTAATCATTCCATCGTTGATTGTCGTCAACGAAGTTGTCATCGGGATGTTGCTATCGTCGGCGTATTTCTTCGTTGCAGCGTCAAAATCTACGGCAGGTTCTCCAAGACTAGTAATTTTATTGTTGCTCATGTCCAGATTGCCAGTCATTGTATCGCCGGTTTTTCTTACTCGTTCACTTATGCTATCTCGTATCGACGATTGAGTAACAGTACTGAGGATTATTTTACCATCTTTGCCGTAGACAGCTAAGATACCTTCTTTTACTCCTTGAACTTTAACAATAATATCTTTGATAGAAATATTAGTTGTCATTAATTTTCCTTCACGGTTTTGAAATACTACAAGTTCGTTTGGTTCAATATTTGCAAGATTTAAGAGGTCAGATAATTCATCATTTATTTGTTTTGTTACTTGCTTGAATAAGTCTTCACCGACTGTTTGTTGTTTGCGCTGCGATGATCTTCCGTAAATATCTACCATTATATTTTAATGCCTGTTTAAAACGTTGGTGGACGATTGTGCCGTCTGGTGGTATACTCGTGCACGACTTTATGAGGTTGTTTTGTTGACGATGATACAGCGTCGAGTACGGCGAGTACCTCACGTCCACATATTGGCGGATCGGTTATTGTCTGTGTTGGTAATATTGAATACCATACTGGTATATCACCAGCTAAATTACTAGATCGTAAAAACTCTTTTGGTGGCGCCAGCCCATACGAATCGAAATAAACAATTCCACGTGGATCAATCGCGTATGCAACCCAGTGAGTACCAGGACGTGAACTTCCATCGAGATTAATGATATCAGTTTCAACATTGTTTGATTTGTGCGGTAACTGATCACGCATAAAAACACCTCTGAAGTTTTTGATGTTTAATCGCTCAGCAGCATCAAGTAAATCAAAATTGGACATAGGAAGAATCAACGCAGTGTCCCATGAAGTCTTAAACCCTTTCCGTACTACGGTGGGGTTCCTGGCAGTCTTAGACCCTTTCCCTTTGTTTTTGGAAGTTTTTATTCCGTGACCCGTTGCTTTCTTTAATGCCATCCCAGCAGCAGTTCCAACAGCACCTAACGCAGCAGCTTTTGCAACAGCTGGGGCTGCAGCGGCTATCAACGCTGGTATAGCTGCAAGACGTGGAAATATACCACCCGTCTTAGCGATGTCTTTAATGGTACCCGCAGAAAGATTAAGTCGTATGCCGGTCTTTGATCGTTTGGCTTCATTGAAGTGCCTGAGTTGACGTTCTGTCAGTGATAGTTTATTTGAACCACCTGTGATTTGTTCTTTTTTTAGTGATATTTTTACTCCAGTTTTCTTTTGATACTGATTGTAGTTTTTTAATCTGACCAGGAGTCAGACTGTCACTAACATGATGATATGACATTATAATTATCATGAGCGATTTAATTACATGTTTGGAAAACATTTACATGTTTTCAACTGGGGCATCAATAACTCTCATTCGTCCACCAACACCTTCAAGTAGCATTGTTTTATCGCTGAGTATAACGGCGATTGCTCTATAACCACCAGCGGGTAGTCGAGTTACACGAGCTCGAAAGTGTATATCAACGACAGATTGTCTGAACAAATCCAAGTGTTCCAGCGAGAAATAATAGATCGGATAGCGCGTTGTAAAATCCCGCTTAGATATCTGCAAACCAGAATCAACATTCTGATCACGTCCCATAAATGTGATCAACCGATGATAAGAATGTGCAACATGGTTATTCTCAAAATTCAGCAACACTTCTTCGGACGGTTCTTGATGTCCATTTATCCTCAAAGAAACTTCACTAACTCCAAGCGTATCAAACTCTATTGGATTTCGTTCCTGAGAATCTACTCTGGCATTTTCCTGAAACGCGATGAAAATATGTCGTGGTGCTGACACCTCCTGCTGTGATGCTATCTGCCATGTGAATAACCCAGCGACGTTACCTTGAATACTATCTGTAGTCATCGTCAACCATGACAATGTTGATTTACCACCTTGACTCATGAAAGAGATTAACTGTTGTTCTTCAGCGACCGATGGAGTCATTACTGGCATCTACAACGAAAGTTTTGTCAGCGTTATTTTACCTGCATCAACGCCAGCAGCACGCCATATTGCATCATTGTCGGTGGCTTTTCTGACAAGTACCACTGTGTGTTTAGCGCCAAATATAACTTTGCGGACATTTCTGAAGAATCCAAATATATGTGATAGTGGAAACGCACATGACAACTCTTCGCCGTTTAACATTGCTCGACGTGATGCGAATCCCAAGTTGAAGTTTTCATTCATTGATATTACTGCGGGAGTTTGTGCGTCTCCTGCGGCATTTCTTACGTTGCCGGTAGTTACGTTTCTGTTTTCTGAATGATCAGTTGTGTCCTTGGCAAACATCATTGATGGACCAGCTAATCTCGAGTACTCATCGGAGTATCTTGCAAGGCCAAATATCGTCGTGGCAAAGTCGATGTTTTCCAGGCATGATTCAATATTTCTTCCGTCAATCATGTATGTGGCGCTGTTAAATAACGCCATAACATCATTGTTAACAAAACCAACTCTATCACCAATTCCGTAATCTGTATTATCCGTTTTTAAAAGTCTACCTTTGATATCAATGAATGCCTCAGCGGGTAAGAAATATCTGCTTGTATCCTGAACCTGTAATTCGATTCTTCCACGTGCGTCAGGTACACGTGCGTCAAAAGAATAATACTGATAACAGTGCACAGACTCATCTTTGAGTACTGGTGCGTCCATGTCGAATGCGGGATTATATACACGTTTGAACATCTTTATTATATTTGTTATCGTCTAACACGAAGACCACTTCCTGCTATTAAACTTGCGGTTATATATTTTTCTTTTTCACCAGCCAACTCTGCTAGTTTTTGATTTGCAGCTTGATTGATTATTTTACTAACATTTGCAGGCATCACTTCAGTGCTGGGCAATTTTACTGGCTGAGGTTTTCGTCATATTAATCGTGCTAATCTATCCCGGATTGCCGAGAATGCTAGGCTGGCAACATCACCAACAGCACCAATACCTTTTTCAGGAACAACATCAATAGCTTTCATCCCCAGTTGCTTTGCAATCGGTATTGCTTTTGGGGCTAACCTTCTGAATAAACCCTGAACAACATCACCGAGTCCATCTTCGTAGATCGCTTTATAAGTTGTTAATCTCGAATTTATCACCCCGACCATGACCGGGGCACGTTGAGCATTATGTATAATCATCTTATTTTAATCACTGCATCTAACTGTTTAATCACTGTGGTAATCATCAACGATTTCATCGATGACAGCCCGGTAAACATTAATATCCATGATACCGCCTGTAAATAATCGCTGACAAATCGCCGTTGCCTCGTTGGTGATTTCCGGGGAGTTATTGCCAGCTCGTTTTCCCCCGGTGAGAACTTTAAGTCTGTTTACGTCGGCGACAACGTTGTCCGGGCAAGTAATAAGGCCACTTTGGTGAGCACTAATACCACTTCCAGTTGGGTCTGAAGTGTATTTTAATAGTTCTTGTTCTAATTCTTGTCTTTCTTTTTTCAGTTCATCTAGTTGTTCTTTATTAAATTGTATTGATTGTCGTATTCCTTCTCGTTCTCCTTTTGTTGTTGCCTGTTTCATCATTATTCGTTGTTCTTCTATAAGTTCTCGTATTCTTATTTCTCGATTTTCTATTACTTCTATTCGTCTTTCTAGATATTTTATTTTTTCTTGTTCTTGTTCTTGTAGTAATTGTTCTAGTTCTTGTAGTTGGTCTTGTTTTTGTTGTGCATCTTCCTCAATTGTTAATGAACTAGTTGTTTTTTGTTCTACTTGTTGTTTAAATTTAGCAAAATTTTCGTCACCTTGTTTGATATGTCCAATGTTATTAGCAATACGATATACACTTGAAACCCAATTGTCACGTCGTATATTATTAAAATAATCGGGTTTTACATATTTTTCTTTTTCATCAAATCCATATCTGGCGATATCTATTGTTTGATTTGGATCCTTGATGGCGGCAATACCTTCAGGGGTAAATTTATCTTTGAGATTACTTACAAGTTTTTGTTTTGGTACTGGTTGTTTTGGTTTTACTACTAGTTTTGGTGGCCGTTGTCGTTGTTGCTGTTGTATTTGCTGTAACTCATTATAAAAGTGATTTATTGATTCTTTGAATGAAATCCATATTGGGTCGTTGCTTCGAACCTGATTAATATTGTAGTATATACGAAATAACGATCTGTGCCAATTATCACGACTCAGTTGTTTTTTTAGCATGCTCGAGTTTTAAAAATCTACCTCGGTTTTCAAAACCTGACACGGCAAGCGCGGCTAAATCACTTACATATTTAACTCTTTTTATTAATTCAATACCAGATTCAAATATTTCTTAATTGCCTCTCGTGCTAATCTTGCTGAGTGTAGTTCCATTACTGGATATATTAATGATTTAATTACAGCAGCAGAGAGGGTGACGACTAACAGTGAGTGTCCGACGAGTAAACGAACACGCATAAAAATTTGAAAACACGCGCGTCAAAAATGAAATAACAAAATGAGCTAACCGAATTTAAAGAGACTCTCGGTCGGTTAGAGGCTTCGGTTTGGCGTTATTGACTTTGTATTTTCAGCCTTTGTAGGAACCTTTATTTTTCGTAAATAACGGACAACTAATTAGAGTCTGTTCACCCCCTCTGCTGCTAATTATCAGCCCCAAACCTATACCGATACTGATTGACGGTTTGTTACAACAAAGCAGATTAACACTGGAAAAAAGTTGTACGTATCTAAGGGCAAATAGACAGCCGCGGTAATCCAGATGGTGAAAAGTCGGACTCGTAATCCAGAGATCCTAGGGTTAATTACCCAACCAAACCAGCCAGGTTTCATTCTTCCACAAGATATTGCCATTAATGTGTTACAAGTGCCGTTAAAGCATCCACCACCACCACCAACAAGAACCTACCCGAAAAAACTGAGGCGCATAGGTTCCGTTACCGTGATTAAAGAACAGAAGAATAACTTCCCTTTAATGAAACAAATAGAGCGGACTTTCCGCCGTTTTTTTAAATAAAAATCATTTATACACATTACATTCCGTATATAAATCAAATCATCGAAGTTTGCATAATATATCAAACAAATTGTAACCATTCAATTTCGAGTTTGATATTTACAATTTTAAAAAAATAAAAACTTGTGATGTTTATTTTTCTATTTTCTATTATCCTCTAGATGAAAAGCTATCATCCTAATATGATCAGGAACTCGTCTCAGCCGGACACGACGTCAAAGGGAAGAAACTCTGAAGATTCTTCAGGAAAATCAAAGGGAGATAAATCAAATAAAAAGGCTAAGAATGGCAAAAGTAAAGACCAAGAAGCGGGGAGCGAAAGACTAGCAATAGAAGCTAAATGGACCCGATATGGAGAAAAGATTGAATTAAAGACGCTAGGTCCGAATGGAAAGAGTAGAAAAGGATATTCAAAGGACGGGATGAAGACATCCCGTCGCCATAAGTGTAAATGCATATTTCAGTGTTGCATTAGCATTCCGCGTACACATGATGATTAAATACGTAGGGTGTCGTGGTATGCAAGGGGTGGGGGAGAGGAAGTTTTGGCGGCAATTTTTATGCGATTACACTCCCTTCCCCGCCCCAGAAGTTATTGACTTCTTACTGATATATTAATTTCCTATATTAAATAATGACCCATATTTATCTTATACTCGGGCATTATCCGACAGACAATTGATGGGAACAAATCACATGAACAATGGTAAATATAATATTTTCAACGGAATATCCAGCTTCCGACTCAACATGCATTATTTTCTTTGTACATTGTACATGTCATTCCTTTGGATTTTACTGTTATGTCAGACGATACTATGTAAAAATTTGTTTTGCAGAAAACTAGTTTTAGCGGAGAAAATATAAATCAGATTTAAACAATAATTACAATAATATTATATATTCGGTATGTATTTAAACAATGATATTAGATATTAGGTACATATTTATATTTCTGACATGTCTTATTTATTATCAGTGCATTGACAATGATACGAAAAAGATGATAATACCTTGAAATGAAAGTCAAGATTGTCACAGCGAGTTTTGTTACTTCCACAAAATAGCTGGAAATGAGCTTGTACACACACACACACACACACACACACACACACACACACACACACACTATATATATATATATATATATATATATATATATATATATATATATATATATATATATATATATATATATATATATATATATAATATATATATATATATATATATATAGTATGTAGAGCTATATCAGTGATATACCACGAGATGTATAAATTTTTCATTAAAAGGAAACGAGGCTTGAAAAATTTGTACAACGAGTATTTTTTATTTTTACAACGAGTATATTTTATTTATATCACATACAAATCCATATATTTGCCCTTTGAACGGAGTTACGATTTACTATAGCCAGCTGTGTATTGACCAAGTGAATGAACTCCTCACATCCCCGAGTGTGACCGCTACAAAATGTAGTTCTATGCCTTTTGTGGCTATTTACAATAACCTTTGCATATTGTTAAATTGGTGTTTTCATTTTTTAGTTTCTATTTTTCTTCACATTGATTAAATCAGTATAATACACACTTATGATTTAAACATGGAAAATGGTTTTAATAATAAAAGTAGAGCACGACAAACACTTGGTTATTTACTCCATTCACATGAACGCTAAGCCATTCTCCTACCGACTCACGGAAATTAATGTGGAATAGAAAATAAGCGAAATGACGAACCAACAAGAGGTAATTAACATATTTTGATATTTTTAAAGTTGATTTAACTCATTATTCTGTTTTAGTAACAGTACCACCGACCATAAACTCTCTCTCTCTCTCTCTCTCTCTCTCTCTCTCTCTCTCTCTCTCTCTCTCTCTCTCTCTCTCTCTCTCTCTCTCATCCTTTGGTCAGTCTGACTTAACTTTTACCATCATTCATAAGTCCAGAGATATCGTGGGATGACACAAACGAAAATCCTCTACGTTCGTCATTTCATAGATTTTAGCCCATATCTTGCTAAGATGGTCCAGAGAGAGAGAGAGAGAGAGAGAGAGAGAGAGAGAGGCCTTTGGACATTGTCATATTTAATTAATAATAATCGAATTTTAGAACATTATAGTATGTTTAAGAAACAACAGCAAAAACAAAACATTAACTACATCACATTATGTGTACCAGGTAACCGAGGAATTTACTGTATAATGTCGACGTGGTTTGCAACTTTGTATCATTGTTACGACGAACCATCTTCTTGTAGGTTACTTGGTGTAATTTCTATTTCAAGATTTTAATGCAGCCCAAATTTCTTTTCTCTCTCACTCCACATTCCTGCGTAGTTTGTCCGTTATGCATGAGAGGGGAGGGGGAACAGAAAGCAGAAAGGATTGTGATGAAAATGTGTACCATATTAAATTCATTTAGAAAACGAGGATTATTAATACTTTGTATCGTTATTTTCATACGTCACTAATGACTAATGTGTGGAAATTCCTCATTGATCTAGAATCAACTGCGGACGTCGCTAGAATGTTTGTATATGCGTATTATTGCGCCATGGGCGGATCACAATTTGATATAGCAGTAGTATTGGCATATCAAATCGCCTTATACCAGCACTTTAAATGCCATGTTATTTTTAATGTGTGTGTGTATATATATATATATATATATATATATATATATATATATATATATATATATATATATATAGTGTGTGTGTGTGTGTGTGTGTGTGTGTGTACAAGCTCATTTCCAGCTATTTTGTGGAAGTAACGAAACTCGTTGTGACAACCATGCCTTTCAGGTTTTCATTTCAGGTTAAGAATAAAAAGGTTGTAAGATTTTCATTGTCTTCTTCTGTCACATTTTGAACATTTAAGCGAGATGGAACGAATTAAAGATTGCACTGAACGGGCAAAGTTCCAAATGTAGGAAAACTAGTTTTCTTTTTAATATAGCGATACTAATATAGATGTGAAAAAGAAGAACTTGCTTGAAGATGCATATATTAAGAAGCTCATTTTTTTTAAAAGTGGTACAAATACTCAAGCGTTACGTTGGCGCTAAATTTAAAAGTTGTGAATCGAGACATATTTACTGTGAAACCTATGGTGTTCCCAAGGTGGCGCTGCTGGTACGCTGGTAACGCTGCTGCATAGAATTGTGTTGTTTTTTTTTTTTGTTGTATGTATCTTGATCACATGTGCACTATTGTTTGTCAAGGGTTATCGAAATTTTACCGCTGCAGCAGCTTTCTTTTTAGTTCATCCTCCAGTTTTGGAGTTCCCTGGTCTTTGTATTATTTGAAAACATTTCTGGAGGCCAGCTTGGATTAAAAAGAAGATAAGAAACAAACGGCAAAAGAAAAATGAATAAAAATAAATGAATAAAAACACGCAAACAATCTCGACCTGATGTTAAACAGTTACCAACAGCATTCAGAGAATCAAACCAAACATCGTATCCGTATCTACCGTGTAAGTACTCTAACTGAAGCCAGTTGTGGTGCGATTCGAGATTTTTTTACAGCTAAAATTTTCATATTATTTCATCTCATCTTAGTGTAACGGGAGCAATTCTTCGGAAAACGTATATTTAGATGGGAGTGGGAATGGAGGTTGGCACCTGATAAAAAAAATTGTTCACTGTGGCTAAGTAGGGGCGCCACTAGAGAACATTGTCCCCAGGTGCCTCGAACCCTTGTGCGTCCACTGACTTAACTTCTATCCTGTTTCTCTGATCTCAACAGAACTAGTTTTATTATTTGTATAGACAATGCCTCCTCTCCTCTGTGATCATATTCTACCGTACTTCTTCAGATAATGACTTTAACGCCCATTATCTATTGATGACGAGAAACATGACGTGTGCCCGGCCTTGTGATAAAATGTTTTAAATACAACTCACCACCTGTTCTCAGGTCTTCAAATGATGCGATTGATGCTGACCGCATTGGATTGATTTCGACTAAATTCGTAATCTATGAGGCGCCGTAGGGGACAAAAGCTGGTCCAATCGGAACGTTACCGTTGAAATTTAATGTCATGTGTCCAGAATTCTAATTTCACGTGTTGTATCAAAAATGCTTGTGTATCATAGAAAGCATTGCAATTAAAATAATCCCCTCGTCTATTCTGCCAGTGCCTAATCTATAACCACAAAGCTTAACTCCAATCTTTGTCGTAGGGCTAATCATAAAATCCATACCCCAAACGTTGCTATCAGTGGTATATCATGGTGGTCACTTCTTTTTATAGTTAATGACTTGCGAAGCGTCGATCCAAGAGCCAAAACTCGGCGGATATCCTTTCCAATGTAATTTGACGTCTTTCACATGACGTTTTCCTACTTTACGGGTTCTTTGATCGAGAATGCTTTCTATCTCGTACACTTCATTTTTGGTCACACTTTGTAACTCGGGCAAGTAAAACGTTCCTTTTAACACTTCCCCATTCATGTCTTCCAATTTATAGACGGTTGGATGACGGCCAAGCACTCGTCCAGTGACAAGAAACAATTCGGTGGTCCAGTTGGGTAAGTAACCTTTGTCGAAAGTGCTTTTGGTTTTGCCAATGCACATCCAATCTCCCGTCGTCAACATTCCACCTTTCTTTGGGGCAGCCGCAGTCGGTGACGTACCAAACAGGCGCTCAATGACGGTCACTTCGTTGTCGGCAGTCACTTCTTGGGGGGCACATCCGATGTCCAGATGGTAAGATTGGTTGTACGCTTGGAGCAGGTGCGGTAAGACGTCGATGTACTTGAGAGTGTGTTGATGCGTAAAATATTTCCACATGCGTTATTTCAAGGTGCGTTGAAAACGTTCCACGATGCTGTCTTTGGTTTCGGGATTCTCGGTGGTGAAAAACGAATGTCTCATTTTTTAAATTCTTTTTGGAAAGCTTGGTTCAGGAAATCGGTGCCTTTGTCGGTTTGCCATCGAAGAGGGTGACGACCACTTTTTTCGACACCAGTTGGAGGGCTCGCACTAACTCAGTGCTCGATTTGGAAGTCAATGGTACGACCAAGGCAAATTTGGAAAAGACGTCGATGACACAAAACAAATATTTGTGGCCACGATTGTAGGTGGCCAAATGAGAGACATCGGTTAAATCGGCATGCCATTGACGATCGATGCCCTCCACTCGGGTGAGATTTCTGGAAAATTTTCGTCGAATGGGTTTGTGCAAGGAGTACGTGGCTTGTTCTTGTAACAATTCAGGTAAACGGATACTTTTGAGTCGGGTTGTTGCAGCACGATACAATTTCTGAACTCCTCCGTATCTCGCAGGATGGATTGGATTGTAGTAAATGCTGGCTAACAAATTCTCCATCAGGACTTTTTAAAAATAGGTCACCCACTGTTGACTGATGCTACTCTGGCTGGGGTGAGGTGGTGGTTTGGAAACGGCTTTACGTGTCCGACGTGCCACAGGAGTTGAAGTCGAAGGTAGTGGTGGTAGTGGTGGTGATGGGATGGCTTTTGTCTTGCTTTCTTTTTTCACTTCTGGTTTCCCTTCTTTCTTTTTCACTTCTGTCGAGGGAGGAGTGGACATCATCTTTTTAACCCAAGCTTTGAGTTTTCTCGTTGGGGTGTGGGGGAATGGGGTCAACAAGGACGCTGCAATCTTACTAGGGATGGGAGCCGCTGACGGTGTTTGAAAGACTTCTCGTACGTCTTCTTCCTGTAGCATCCGTGTGGCTGCATCTGTCTTGGTCACTGGGGGTGGTGGTTGTGATGGACTTTGCATAAGGGTCTTAATATCTTTCAGAGTCGGTCGAGCTGTTTCGTCTACAGCTTTCTGATGAATGATTTGAAGTCGCTGCAACACTTGACTGTACCGTTGAGATTTTTCCGTTTCTGACAAATCGCTGAGATCCATAAACGATTGCAATTCGCGTTGTAACTGGAACATCTCGGTCTGATGAGGATTGGGAGGTAAATGTGGGGTGCGTTGTTCTTGCCCACGATAGAATTCCATCCATCGTTTGTAAGGCACTAAAGTAAGTTTTCGTCCTTCCATCAGATTCCAAAAGTCACATCTGAGATCTTTACACCCCGGAGGTCCCTTTAATCTTCTCGAACCTCCCAGGAGTCCTCCCAGCATGGCTCCCGCTATTCCTTTGACAATGGGACCTATCAGAGGTAAAATTCCTCCGCGTTGCACCAACATCTTTTCCTTTTGACGAATGGGGATTTTTTTTACCCATTTGGCGAAGAACTTGTCGATGTTTGGGGAAGCGGTCTTTCTGGTGTTTAGACAAAATTATCGTTCCTTGCAGGCTGTTTAAATGAGCTGTTTTCGTATGGATGGATGGGATTTGGACAGGACGAACAAAACACGTCGCAGTGTTTGGCTAAACGAGGAGGCAGTCTTTTCGTTTTCTTTCCTTTTTTTGGCAAGAGAGTGATGGTGGTATGCACTTCTTTTAGGGGACATCTTTATGGTTCAGGAGCAAAAATAGTCCATCGCTTGACATGCGTCCTTTTATTTTATTTTATTTTTTGACCAGGAAAACTTTTGAGAAGCTGTGGTAATACAACAAGCATAAAATATGCTCCCCTTTGGTTGCTCTTCATTTTCTTTGGACTATGGGGTCTTTCTGGGATAGACGTCCATGCTTGGCTAAGCGTTTTTTCGGATGTGGGATCAAACTACAAGACTGTTTTTTTCTTTTTACTTTTCCTTTTTGGACAGGAAAACGGCGATGGTAATGGTGTGTACTTCTGGCGGGTGACATCTTTGTTTGTTCAGGAACACAAAAACACTGATACCCATCGAATGCCCCAGGTCCTTTTTATAGTAGAATGCGTCGCCACTGATTATCGGTCCGTCGTATAATGTTCATGGCAGGCATTACTCGACGTTGACGGGTTCGCAACGGACTAAATCGGGACAGTTCTTGCTTGGATAAATCCAGTAAACTCTGTAACATACCCGATCACTCTTGGACTTTGATTTTGGGGAGGGTACTTTGTTAACAACTGCCGCACCAGCTAAAGAGGAGGAGGGTGTCGCCGCTGGAGGAGAAGTTTCTGGAGACACGGGGTTCCATTTTGTCATCAAATTAGGAAAGACGCGTGTCAAATTGGGTTTGGCCTGCATCACCAGCAACGGAGAAGTGGAAGAACCTCAGGCTACTGGAGACGCGGTCACCGTTGCTGCAGGTCGTGGCTTGGGGATGTACGGTTGGGTCTTGGCCAAAGAGCCTCTCTTGCGGATAGAAGCTGCTTTCTGGGGTCTTTTCCTGGAACTTTTCTTTTCCTGGGGCTCTGACCTGGTTTTGACACCATTGCTCTTTTTCTTCTGTGTACGTTTGGGACGGGGATCGGCTTTTTTCTTGGGGATGACTTTTGGCACCTTGAGATCCCATTTTCAGAGGGAGCGAATGATGACACCTCCTAGAGAATCGCTAACTCCAGGGTTCAAAATGATTTACTTTTTGGTTTGAGTGTCTATGCGGAGATCTGCCAGTTACGTCAAGGCTACTTTGTTTCTCTCAAAAAAGCGTTTGGTTTGATGTGGGATGTGAATGATGCCTTGAAGTATTGACGTGCTGTCACCGTAAACCGTCGTATGACTTCTCTGAGACTGGCTTCTAAGACACGGATTTGTGGATTTTTGTCATGACTGATGCCGTACACACACATATTCGTAAACATCTTCAGTGACTAAAAGTTGACAAATCTTTTTTTCCCCCTAGAGGTGGAGAAGTATCGAGATGAAAGCGCAAAGGTTTTTAACAGAATGAGTCTCTGGGGTACATTTAAAGGTACCACCCTCATGTTTTTGTTGGTACTGTGAGGTACGGATCGTAAAGATCCCAAAAGGAATCGGCTGGTAAACGAAATCCCAGAAAGGAAGTCACTAAGACACACACCACACGACGACCCAAATTCATTGGATACAGTTCTCGTAAAAAGTGTTGGTAATCCGCCACAGTTTGAATTGTATCATTAATTTCCTTCCACGGCAATTATTCTATCACTAATGATAAAGGTCTTGGCATGCTAGCAAGTTTTTATACCCTCTTTTGTCGGAGGTAATAAGTGTACTTTCTGCACAGAACTGATCGTACTCCGTCGGCGTATCCAAATAGTGTAGTCACTAGCTCACACACTACACACCGCACAGAATTTTTCTCTACAGACAAAATTTGATAGCGTAAAAGAGTTTGGTAATTAACTAAGTCTTCCTCTGGAATTCGTTGTAGTATGGACACTATGTAAGTAGAATCAATAGTAATCAAAGTGTTCTGGCCCTTGGACAATTGATCAATGTCTGACCATTGGAACGCTTTCAAATAAATCAGTCTTTTTATAGCATTCAGGTACCAGTGGTTTAAACATTGGTGACGTAACGGACGCAATTGTTCTTCACGTTTGACTTGTATTTTGACAAACTCGGTAAATGCGTTCTCTCAACAAATGTTCTCTTGTAAAGTATCCATGAAGAGATTACTGAGGTCGTTCCACTAAAGGTAGGTAGTGACAGCGCGGAGACCATCGAACATATTCCAGGTAAGCCGAGTATTTAAGCTCCCGCTGTTGAAGTGACACACCGCAACTGAGCACTTGACTTTATCACCTTCACCCAAGTAGATAAATCCGGCTAGGTCTTCAGGGGTAGGTCCTCCCAGATATTTAGGCTACTTTCCTTGGAAGGTTTGGAAACGACTTTCAAAGTCGTGGTATTCAGACAAACGCACAGGGAACGAATATTCTTCTTTCACAGGTTCTTTTCGACGATGGTACGGTGAAACCCGGATTAGTTTGCACAGGCATGGATGAAATCTGTAGGGTGGTATTCGCATGGTTTCACTTGAGGATGACATTGACAATGAAAAGCAGTAAAGAGTCCACGGCATCGCCTTCGCATCCATCAGGTTTGATACGCACAGCATTACTTTCCATGGTAGGTATAGTAGTAGTCACAGCAAAGTTCCCACGATGTGATACTGAATCGCTTAGGTCACAGCGTATTGCATCCCTGCAATTGCAGGGCACAGCATCGCACTCCACTTGAGAATCACCGAACTTGAATTGTGTCTGTTTAAAAGGTTTCATCTTTCTCACTTGGCAATTGTAGTCACAATGAACTATCGGTCTTGGATGTTTTCCCTTTTTGTATGCTGACCAATATCAGCGTGTCCGTACGACAAAGTGAAGTGAATGGGAGGTCGCACTCGCTTCTGGTACACGATTTGATACACTTCTTCCAAGGACCGACTGACAATTTCCTGTGTGGCTACACGTACAATCTTGTTAGGTTCGTAGATGGTCACTTTAAGATGTTGATCTTCTCCAGATTGCAAGGCCTTTTTCAATACCGCAAAGTTCACCACTTCACTGGTGCGATAATTGAGAGTGAATCCTTTCACTTTACAATCGGTGTGCACTTCTTGTGGGGTACGGTATTCGTTGCCGTAAGTTTTGGGACCGCCACTAGCAAAACTTAGAATCTTGTCGTCGGGGTGCTCGTCCGTCCAGGCTCCTAAACGGTCTCCTTCTGTCAGGGTGACGGTGATCACGGCGATCAATGTAGATGCCACTGTCCGTGTCAAAATACAGCACACGATCTCCTAACTGGTGTAACGCTTCGTACAATTTTAAGCGAGCATGGGCTGTCACGTAAGCCATGCTCGCTTAAAATGTCATTATTGCAATGACGTTTCCAAATTCGTCGACCTGTACAAAGTCCAGTTCTTCTTCGTAATTAACCAGGATGAAGTCTTCACGAAGGACGTCCACGTGTTTCATATATTTAGTTTTGTTGTGAATCATCTGGAAGTAGCGGAAAGGTTCTGTCAAATACTCCGTCTTGGGTTAACACGGCCGTTGTGCCATTTTGCCCCACAAACAATTCAACATCACTTTGGCAAACGATCGCCTTTCATCGTTTTTCTCAATGTGGTCTAAAGTGATGCCCTGCTGCTCAAAGTAATTTTCTTTGAATTTCTCTTTGTCTTCGGGAGTGTGGTACCAGGAAAGATACCAACTGGCTTCTTGTTTCAGTTTCAAAACCGCATCCACGTAGTCTGCGAAAATGCCTTTCTGAGTCTTGTCGCCCTTGTGGTATTGTTCTGTCTTGGGAAAGTGGCAAATCTCGAACACTTCTAACAGTTGGTATCCCAGGTCCAGAGCTTTAAACAATTCCACGCTGACCCACCTTCCTGTCAAGGCGCTTTCTTCCTGGGTGTCCTGATAAGGTTGGTCTTGGTTGCACGTTTCAGCACAAGTACATAACAAGGGAAACAGCAGTATTTCTTGTCAATGGTGAGGGAAAACGGGATGATACAAGTCCGTGGGAGGCAAGACTTTACATTTAATCAATCCTTCGTATTGTCGAATGTTGTGCAGGTCGATGTGTTCCGTCAGCAATTGTGGGTGTCCTGCGGAAAAGTGACAATATTTGCACATGCAAGGATACAGCGAACACACGTACAAGTATTTGATTTCTTCTCATTTCTCCTCGTCGGCGTTGTACAGCAAACAGGTGGCATTCTTCCGTCCTCCGTACAAACTCTCCCGCGGGTTCAGAGGGTCCACTTGTAACTTTCCACAATACAATTAAATTCGGGATCGGATTTCAAACGGTGATTTTACTCGTGTTCCCACATTTCCACCACTTGGTATCCTTGTTGTTCTGACTTTAAGAGTCGCTGACAAGTGGCCTCGTACAAGTCTTCCATTGTACGTTGTAAAAACCGATTTTTAGTGTACCGTTGAGGGTAACAGATGGGACATCCATGAAATAAGCAACCGTTAAACTCCCAGCCATCCACATAACAATTTCCAATGGTCTTTTCGCCTCCTCCGTTTCGCGTGTGTTGGATCCATTTGTCTTCCTTGTCACACAAATAATTTAGTCAGCATAAAGCTTTGACCGAGTACTGACGTTTGACAAAATTCGTCGTTTGAGGGCGGATGACAGTCAGGGTCTTCTCCGGCATGAATCGTTTGCGGTACACTAAGGAACACGCTTTGACAATGGTGCAGGCTTTTTTCAAGGGGTCGATCCGTCCGTGCTCCATGAATCATTCTCGAACTTTTCCATAGCATCGCCGTAAATGTCCACGTCGGAACGACAATACTTTAACATTTCTTCCTGAAAGTCGAAGGGGTCCGTGGTGTGAGTGGGTACCAAGCGTAGAAAGCTTCTCGTTGCTCGGTGCGCATGTTGTCGGGGTCGTAGTAGTGAGCATCAGGCAAATGTGGCAGGACAACGTGTTGATTGGCTTCTGTACTGAAAAACTGCGGAAATAGCCTTTGGCCATTTCTGTAATTCCAAATGTTTCAGACATTCCACTCAAAGGCTGGGCCAAGTAACTCATCGAATTTTTTAACTGCACTTATCCTACTTGCATGGAAATGATTTTGGCTCCGTTCAAAGTCACTATAGGACGTTCTGAGCTTTGTTCCGTATAGTATTTCATAAAAGACTGTTCATCGTATCCCGAGAAATTGTGAGCCATCACCGTGGCATAGCGATGACAATCTCCGTAACGTTCGACGTCCTTTTGGCTCCACGTCTCGTCGATAGGGTCTAAGATCCATTGGGCAAAATCAACCAGCGTGTTCGGTTCTTGAATGCACTTCTCACACGCTCGATGAGCCACGCAGAAATTAGGAATGTGAATGCCGGTCTCTTGCATGCATTCGTAATCGAAAAGATGAAATTCCCTTTCTTGTGGTCATCTTCCTCTTCCTCCGCCTTCTGTTGGGGTTGGTATTTTTGAATGTAGCATTCGTGTTCCAAGTCCACGATTTGGTGACAACGTATAACTTGTCCACAAGTAGGGCACAATCTCAGGAGGTGGCAAGCACTTTGTCGCTGTGAACCTTGCTTCTTGAGATGTTGTTGGTAACACGTAGGGCTGACAAAAGTGCACTGACAAGCAGGTCAATGCATTCGTTGTTGTCCTTCGTCAAGACAGGGTTTAGAGGCCAAACAACCCTCACAGTTTGATCCATGATGCTTGTGCTGCTCTGTTGTTATAGCCATAGTCACATTTCTCACAATAATAACCGTATCCCAGGAATGCAGTGACACTGGTAATAGCATTGGAATGTTCATCGTGATGATAGACGTGAATGTATTTTCTGTCCTTGAAATTTTTGCCTCGAAACAACAGAGGTCCGCGCACTTCTTGAGGGTGTACTTTCAATGTGTAGCGTGGAGCCAAGACGTCTTGCAGGTTTTGCTTTTCAGGAATGCCACAGGCAGTGTCTTTAGATAGAACAGCTTGCTGTAACAAGAGTTCTGCTTCTCTTCGTTGTTTTGCTCGGTTCGATTTTTGAATGGCTTACCAGGCTCTTTTTCATTCTGCTGTGTCGTTCTTGTCGGCATACGTTCGTCCCACCATGATCACTCGAGCTAAACACATCTTGTCTTCAGTGTTGTTAATTTGGGCGAGGCTACGCTTGATGCTGCAACGTTCGTTTACCAATAACACTTTGTTTGCTTGTCCAGTCCTTTTGGGAAGAGAAAAGTGGGTCATATACAGTGTCGCTTTTCCATCGGCGATGTTGAAACTTGTCGTTGGATTGCTGTACGTGTTGAATCTTGTCGATGACTTTGGAAGGTGTCAATTCTGCTGGGCTGCTAAACTCAATCCAAAAAGGTCACTTCAAACAGTAGTGATAAATGGAAAGTCACAAGCGATCGTCTTCTTTGGCTCGACATTGCCGTTTCTCCTTTCTCTACGAAATGGTGCGATCGTTTCATCTTGATTGCAAAATGTCGAATGACTATAATTTAAACGTCATGGTCCCCTATATATCAATGTAAGGCCAGTGTCCTCCCTATATAAAGGGTCAGTGTCTTCCCTGAAAGTATTCATTTCACTCTCAATCCTACCAGATAGATGAAAGACCCAACACAGATCGAACTTGTGATCAGAGCTTTGCGAGGTGTCATAAGAAGGTTTTCCTCAGAGAAGCCGACATACCAGTTCCCCTCCTTTCGAGATAAAGGTCAAGATACTTGCTGTAACTGTCAGAAGAAAGGGTATTGGTCTTCAGAATGTCCACAACGTCAAAGCAAGGCAGGCGTAAAAAGAGACAAAGGTCAAGATTCCTGTTATCATTGTCAAGAGAAAGGACATTGGTCTTCAGACTGCCTAAGAAACAACAGGAGCAGGAGGAAGAGGGGGGTTCAGAACAGGAAGAAGAGGACCCTCCGGAAAGGAAGACCCCAGATACGTCCAGAAAGAGAAAAATAGAAGAAAAGAAGAAAGTGAGGAAGAAGAGGAAAAACCTGTGCGAGTAAAGAAATTCCAAAAAGGAGAGTAAAAGGAAAAGAAGAAGAAAAATGAATTTTTTAAAGTGTTGTGTTGTGAAATTGGATTGTAATTTGTAACATAGAATATAACAGAAAGAACAACGTAAGCGTCTCTTGGTTTTGATTTTTATAATCACAGTAGGGACCTACACTCACGCACTCACACACGTTCATCATGGGTAAAAGGGGATTTGAGTTTTATTTGATTTTTGCAAATATTGAGTAGTCCTCTTTGCGAGTGAGATGGGTGGCCCTGAATAGGACCGTTGGGTGTATGCTTTTTTTTGGGGGGGTTGTTTGTTTCTTTTTAAAAAAACAAACAAACTCAGGAACGGGAAGTAATGCGCTTTAATTGCCTTATCCCTTTGCCACGGCCAAGATCTACTTCTGGACCTGCTACTGCCGATGATTTGGTAGAGATCACTAGTGTTGGTATCTCAGGCCTAGTGGGACTGTGAACAGAGTTGGAATCTTTGGCCCGGGAAGGTCTTTTTCTCCTGGGTCGTATTAAAGAAGTCTGATACATTTGTTTCAGACTCCTTACCTCTGTCAAAATGTCTAAGAGTACCGTCACCTTTTGACTTTGATCGTCCTCCTTCTCTCCTAGACCTTGTTTCTTCTCTGCTTCTTCCTGTCGTTTTCTTCTTGCCTCTTCTTCTTCTCGCTGTTGCTGTTGAATGAGAAAGGCTTGTTCTGCTTCTTTCTGCAGTTGCAAAACTTTCTCCAATTCTTCTTAATGCTTCTGTTTAAAATCATCGATGTACGGTAAGGGAGGAAAAAGCGGAGAAGGTACTGGTACCGGACCAAATTCTTGTGAAGAGAGAAAATCCGCTAAATCCCAATTAAATTCTATCCTGGAAGTTGGATTGTGGTTGTTTCAGTAGTCGCTGCACCCCAATTAATTGTCTTCTTAGTTTCCGTCATGTTCTAACTCTGTCGCATTGATTCACTGCGCACAGACGCTAGCGCACCTAAATAGGGAATGTGACGTCAGAGGCAGCTCTCTTCGGATTGGAAGACAGACTCCGCACTGTAACTGAATTTTGTAACGCTTGTTAGAAATGGTGAAAGAACTCAATTCGTTTCGATCCGCTCTTCCTCTATAAATAACCGCAGTTCACCTCATTCCATTCATTTGTTCTCGTCACACGATTAACGTAGAATCGTCCACCCTCCTATCGTCGATGCTGTTCAACCCGGACTATCCCATGTATGTCAAATCATCATGGGTAATTACCCAGATCACAGTGACAGCCCTTTGGAAACGAAAGATCTATGTGGAGAGGCAAGGCTGTCTGAAGCGAGTCCAAATCTACAGTCCAGAGGTCAGACAACGTTAGAGGAAGAGAAGAAGATCATTGTGATGCCCTCTATGTTAACTGAAAGATGTTGACCAAAAAACTAAAGACTCTTTTCAGGGCTACTCCATTGTCTCGTAAAGATGCCTATTCTCTCTTGCCTAAAAAAACTTTTAGTCGATTTTTGTGTGATAGATTTATGTCGATAAATCTATGTATGTCCATGTCTATGTCTCTGTCTCTAACCACGTTTCTATGTCTATGTCTCTATTTGTCCCTAGAGTAACACGTATTCAGGTCAGCCTCTTGCCACACTGCTTCGCCCGATTGAGGTCAGCCACTTTCAACATTGTAGCCAGTGTCCAGTACCTTGACGTCACCCCTATTCAATCCATATTGTCCGTATACACTCCCAATACATTCCCTATGTTAAATTTCCCTTGTCCGTACGCAGTCCCAACCCTTTGTCCGTATATTCCTTCTCCGTAAAAATCTTGTCCATATATTGTCCGAGGGGGTCTTGTAATGCTAATTTCCATTGTCCGTATTTCGTTCCCCTTCACTACTAATATGGAACAACATGATTAGGTAGTCGTATCTGTAAAGCTCGAAGCACTGGGGTCTAAGCATTCCTCTTCCTTCATGTCCCTGAATTTAACGGTTTATCAAGACATCCCCAAGCTTCCCAACTGTCAATATCCACCTGCGGCAAGTGGCAGTTGTGATAGGTACCTGCACTGCACTGGCATTTCTCTCTCTCTCTCTCTCTCTCTCTCTCTCTCTCTCTCTCTCTCTCTCTCATATATATATATATATATATATATGTCTTACCAAAATACTATTAATGAGCTGTACAGGTTGTCTTAAATAGACTCGAATAATATGTAAAAATGCCGGTTCCAGCACATCACATGACACCTTATCATAAACAGATTTATTTTGACAAGGAGTTACCATGTTATGATGTGTCAGAATCGGCATCCCCCCCTTTTGGTCTACCGATCCCATCCTTGTGCCGCTGAATTCCCCCACCACAGTATGTTAAACTACCAGTTTTAGCAGGCTTTATGCTGGTGAAGTGAAAATGGCCGTTTGTGCCAACCCCGGCGCCTCTGTACCCAGAATACTGCCGCCCAAGCACCACACCCGACTACTGTTTTTTTTTTTTTTAACAGGGTAGTGGTGTGAATCAGCTCCAAAAGTTGATTCATTACTGATACAACAAGTATTTCCTGAAGAGGTCCTCATCGTCGGAAAAGTGCGAAGTTCCTCGTCGCAAAGTTCTTTTTGCTTTCGTGCCATGAGCAAAACTTTGTCAGGCCCACGTCCTATGACTTTGGTGAGAGTCAACTTAACAACAATATCGATTTTGATGGCATCCTCGAGATCTTTGCCGTTTTCGATGATGACGTGGGTGAGGTACCGTGTCTCCGGTATTTTTTTTTAAAACATAGAATTGTGATAATTTGAACAAATTTTTAAAGTAGGCGATGCTTATGCACGAATCACAATGCCTCTGAATTAGATCGGAGTTATACCTGATATGCTATGATCAGAATTTTTTTTCGCTGCTCTTCTGTAATATTTGTCTGCACGCGACGCCGATAGCTTTAAGGGGATATCTACGTTATTTCTGAAAACGGTGGCGATGGCATCGTCAAGTATCTCGGCATTCTGTAGTATGACATCGGTGATATAACAATTTTCCAGAATTTCCCATTTTTATCATCATCATTAAATTAACAATATCAAGTTGCATCAACAGTTGAATGATTTTATTTCAAAATACCGTGTAAAACAGAAATCAGCCTAATGGTATGAGTTTGTGACGATGACCATCGGAGGATCGTAATAGGCTGTAGTCGTTTTGGCGATATCGATTCGATCGTGGATAAAAAATTGTCTCTTAAAATTTTTCAGCGACCTTGCCCTGCTTGTGGGGGTCTTTATTGGAACCTATACTAAGGAAATACAGCGAAAAAATATTGGGTAGTAGCGTTGTTGGTTATGATATTTGCATCGATGACGGCCCCGGTTTTCGATACTTCCCCAATGGTTGCATTCTGGTGAAAGATAAAAATTTTATTACTATAACTTAAAGGTCCTTTTGTGCGGCGCGTAGGAACAATACCCGACTATTATAATCATAAAGTTTTATCCGCCCTCGCTGTTTCTCGAATTGCGTCCCAATTCCCTGACCGAAACACTACGGCTTACATTCCTTTCAAATTAATGGCGATGTACCAATATTACGTGACTGCGACGATTATTACCGTAACGTCGTCAACATTGGCCGTCGCGAAGGTTAACGAAAAGATTCAGTCAATTAAACAAGTAGCATGAAAAATATTATTGTTTACAGTGGCTCAGTAGAAAAAACACCCCGTGTTGACCAGTTACGAATGGCTCATTAGAGAAAACACCCCGTGTTGACCAGTTACGAAGCAACCAAATAGAGAGATGTCAGGCACATGAAAAGAAAAAGCTACTAGTATTAGCAACCACTAACACAGGCTACTCTCTGATCTGCGTCTCAGGAAATAGCATCAGAGTAACTGTTTACAAGCATCGTTTTATATTTGAATGCCATCCAGGAATCCATTCCTGTGGGATATGTTGTGGATCATGTGAACGGTAATAAATTGTACAATCGTCTGGAAAATTTATGTATTTATGATTACCGAACCTGAAGAAAGGTAGTCCCAGTAGACCTTTCAGGGGATAAATTCCAGCATAAGATCATTGTGTTTCACGATATTAAAGTCTACCGTGATAACATGACCAAATTATGTGAGAACTTTTCGTTATCGCGCCATAAACATTGCAACTGCATTATTTAATGCAGTCGTATTACGACGTGCCAAAATATATTAGGAGTAACACGGTTTGTTTCGTGTTATTTTCCAATCTGGGTAACCGACATTGATTCGATCGCGAGAGATCGTTGCAGCAGGATTACTTCGAACGATTTCACAGAGTGTTACCACGCAGCTACTTTGGACTCTAAACACGTTTTCGGGACGTTTCATCGTGATGGTGAAAGTATATCGGATAATATCGAAAAGGTTTTGACGACATTTACGTTCCTCCACCTCCGAAATTTTTTATCTATCACTGCTAGTACAAAAACGTGTCTTTTGAGAAAATTAAATCCAAACGGCAGCGTGACAGGTGCTGAGAAAATTTGTGGAACAGCGTGCGGCGCTACGTCAGCAAGTGCTAGAAGATAAAGTAGGTAAACAAGAGTATCAGCGGGATGTGACACAAGTACTGTTTAAACCGGTATTGACAACCCTTGACGAATCTAAGACAGCTCATGACTGCAAACAAGACAAACTTATCGAAACGTTAAAGACGACTCAGCGAGCTTAACAGCGAGAACTCGAGAAACTTGTGGATCAAGATGGTGATCTTGGAGAGAAAGATGTCGCTCAGTTATTTGCATGAGAGGAAGCCCGTCGTGAGTGTGTTCAACTTGCTAAAGAACGGAAAAAGAACCAAAAAGGACTACTTAAATTACGGGCAACTGAGGCTGATGTATGTTAGACCGAGTCTGCCCCTCAAAAGCAGCAAAAACAGAAGCGGATGCTATCCGAAAAGCCTCAGAAGCACAAGTGAAAGAAGTTGAAGAGAAGAAGGAACAATATCTGAGTGAAAAAGCGAAAGATGATTTGATAAACGCCATGAAAAACAGCCCCACTCCCTCGATAAAACCAATACATGCTTAAAGGATTTCAAAAAACCAAACTTCATAAACTGATCTCGGTAATAAATCAACAAGACCAAACCTCTCAGGAAAGCTGATATAACATGTTGGCAGTGCTTGATATTTGTAATAAAGTAAACAGTCATTACGGCAAGGAGATCGCTAACCTACCCGATGGCGAGAATAAAACCAAGATGATCACATTACTCGATAAGATGAAAAATGTGAGCGGATTACGTGCATGTCAAATCGAGGGAAAAAATGTATTTTCTCCTCCTGTTTCCACCATTGACGAATGGGTGATCAAAAGTAACAAGAGTGGATCCAGGATCCACCATGGTATCCGTAGCAGCGCCACCATCCGCTATTATCAACATCCGGCCGAAATGGTGCACCGGTTAAAATTGCTAATTGCTTCTAAGCAAGCTGCAATACCGAGGTGGAACTCGTTAACGAAATCGTGGATTAAACCAAAATTTAGCAGTACAAACTATTATACCTTGATCTGATTTCCGTGTAAAGATAGTAGATCATTGGAAACTGCGCTGAGATTTCTGTAGAAATGATTGATAGATTAAATAAAGAAAATGTCCCTCGAAGATACAACGTTGTTATTTGATTATCGTTTGGCGAGTTCGATCGTGCGGTACAATGCGCCATTACAATTAGATCAGAAATTCTCTTTCGAAATCGCGTTGATTTCGGCTAATATCTTGAATTTCTTTTTTAATATCACCGAGAAAAATAACTTGCTTCATTATTCCACCGAAACCCTATTAGTCGGATGGCACAACCTTACGTTATCTCCTGGGGGTTATAACATCACCGATATTGCCACGAAAATTTCTCGGCTGATATTAAAATCGAACCAAGTAACTCCACGTTGCGTACCAGGATCACCCTAAATGGAAATTACATGATCAAATTTAATTTACCGCCCACAATCGGGTTGCTGTTTGGTTTCTCGTCTTGGGTTATTATAGGCAATGCCGTGCATGAAGGATAGTTTCTGGTGAATATTACTGAGATCAACAGTTTGCTCAACAACTGTTCGATCGCTCAAGGGTCGTTCTCTTCGGTGGGTTCTGCGTCTAGCGTGATTAACGCGTCTCTGTTGATTCAGCTCCGATCTAATCAGTTAATTTACTACCCGATCACGAATACTTACGCGATTTCAGATATCATGATATGGCTCACAGACCAGTCCGTGAACCCTATGGATATCAAATACGGGAGAATCACGTATTATTTGCAAAGCACATCAGATAATCATAACAAACAACGTTCAGCGTCCTTGATCACTTTACTAAACAACAGGTGGTCGTTATTCAGTTCTGCCCAATACCAACTCAATAATCAGACCGTGTAAGAAATTAACGGTTGTCTGCCTCAATCGAGCACGAGGTTAAATTTGATTTCTTTCAGCGACCATTACATGCGGTTGAGCGCTAGAAGCATGTGCTGGTACAAAGACACGGGCACAGGCGCTGAAACCAGTTAGGAATTTAAAACTGCGGAGGAAATAATCTCGGCAGAGACTTCAGCGGATGGGGCTAACATGACCAAAACCGTGTTTAGAACCAGTTTTTCCTTTTCGAAACAGGCCGAGTACACCACTGGATTTGCCAACCGGCGCCCTCTCATGGATTTCCACATGGAAATTTGTATGTTGTTACTGATGAACTCGATTTTCGTTTTGTGCATGGATGTCTTCAGAGTCGGTGAAACACACGCTGCTTCTCGTGCGGGATTCTCCTGAGCAAGACATGCCCAAAGCCGCTTGAGCTGAAGATGGGCAGCTTATTCTGAGTTGGTTATCGTTGTGTGTATCTAAAATAGTCTCCTGGTAGTGCACGATGTTAGCTAAATTCACGAAAAGTTGTATTTCGAGCAAAGCAGTTTACATTCAACAATTTACGGAGACCAATGCCAGCTGAGAGCTTCCCAGGCACGTGTATGTAGCTTTTCAGAATGCGGCACGGCGCGTAGGTCAGACCGGAAATTGCATATTTTTGATAACCATTTGGTAAGCCGAATTCACGTCCACATTAATTCTAGGCAATATCCAGAACGAAAACTCGAATGTAATTTTAACCACGCTAATAGAAATTACACTCGGGCGTGCATGATGCTCATGGAAGTCATTCAAACACACCAGGTTATGGATACAGGCACTCAAAAATCTTTAGAAGAGTTTGCAGCGTTCTACCCTATTTTTCATTTCGACGTCTCTAAACATCCCGAACAGCTTCAGACTACTCAGCGGATATCGAAATCCGGTGGACAGAAGTCGCCGCTGAAGATTACACTTGTGTTGCCCTCGTCACGTCCGAAGCGTACATAATGTTGAATGTTCTCAATGGAAAAATTAACGTGATTGTGTAACTGGAAGTGTATTGCATTTCTGAAGTTTTTCACAATTATCGTGTGACAGCGCAGCTGTCCTAAAGATGATAAACTGCGTAAACAAACTGCTTTGCATTTTTGGAAATCCTTTGTATTTCTAAAGAAAATTAGGGGATGATATTACCGGGGACGAGGTGAGATCCCTTTCTAAGTTGGACATCGAAAAGAAACTTAGCTCCTACCATTAAACATTTCAGAGGATTGTTTTCGAAAGATTATCTTCCGAATCAAATGTGTGAGGAAGTAAGTTGCGTGATCAACATTCAAAATTATTACGATGGAGATGGAACTCACTGGGTCGCTGTGGTCAACGATCCTACCCAGAGTTCTGTGGAATACTTTGATTCTTTTGGTTTACTGTCTCCGGACGATGTGGTCCGGTATCTGAAAACAGACTATAGTCACAGCCGTCGCAAACGTGCCGAAAGATGCCGTGCACAATTCGCACCAAGATTCAGGGTATCGATGACAGTACTTGCGGTTGGTACTACGTCGGTTACATCCTGGAGAGGTATTGCGGAAAATCTCCTGTAGAAGCAGTGTTATCACTACTTTTAACAATGCTAGCAATGTTTCCAAAGGAATCTTATCGCTTCTGTCGCTTTCCAGTTTAGTGGATACTTCGGTATAAAGCATGATGTCTTGGTGTTTACGTTGCAGAACAAGGACGGAGAGTCTCGAAGAGGAAGAAGTGACCACCAAAAATAATCGCAAGATCATGAAATCGAAATGTTCGGCGTGCGGTGCAAGGAAATCTCGGGTAGTTAATGTTGAAAATAACGACAAAGTGTGTTTCATCTGGTCGGTATTATCCACACTTTATCATGCAGAAAGAAATCCTGACAGGATAAATCATAACAAACCCTACGAAAACATGCTAAATTTTACTGGAATAGTATTTCCGGTGTAGATAAAAATATTCTCGTGGTTACTACACAAACAAACCAGTAAAAGAGAACACAAAAGTTATTATTGTAAAATTGTTTAACCGGGTTTAGAAAACAGGAAGACCTTCAAAATCATGGCCTTAATTGTGTCAGTGTCATGACGATGAAACATCCCAAAAAAGAAAATGGAGAAAATAACCTTTAAAAATGTTCATTGCCAAATGAGGCATCCTTTCGTGGTGTGCACTTATTTTGAAGCGCTGGTTATGCCGGCGGACCAGCAGGAGGATCATTCCGATGATAAATCATGCACGATCCTTTGTCAAGAACAACTGCCGGATAGTTTTGAGTACAAATTGTTTGCGTCGACGAAAATTACATTTCCGAGGTCAAACTCTATCGTGGGCAGGATTGCGTGGAAAAGTTTGTCCGGGAATTACTGGCAGAGAAGGACACAATATAATCTGTCTTACAAAGCAAGGTAGATTTTTGATAGCGCTGTGGATTGCTTGATCTGCGGAAAGTTATTAGGAAATGACCGAGTAAGAGATAATTGTTATTACACCGTCAGATACGGATAATACACTGACCGTGTGTGTAATTTACATTTCAAAAATCCTCATTGTGTACTTGTGGTAATGCATAATTTTCAAGGTTACGATTCGCATCTCATCGTTTTGGCATGTTCCCATAGCAAAAAATCAAATGCATTCCTAATAACATGGAAAAATACACGTCGTTCTCGTTAGACGAATTGAGGTTCATCGATAGTTTTCGGTTTATGGTGGAATCGTTAGACGACCTCGTCAAAAACGCGGAACACTTTAAACACCTAGGAAAAATACAGGGATTACTTCGAGTACGTGACGCACAAAGGAGTTTATTCCTACGAGTTCATGAACGATTGGAGCAAATCTAAGAAAACATCTTTACCACCCAAAGAGGAGTTTTACAGCTCAATGACATATTCAAATATTACTGAGGCGGATTATGCTCGTGCAGTAAACGTATGGGATGTATTAGGGATGGCCACCATGGGAGATTATCTTAATTTGTTCTTGACCACGGACATGCTGCTGCTCGCCGAAGTATTCGAGAATTTCAAGAACGTGTGTCTAAATTATTATGAACTAGATCCTTGCTGGTATTATTCCTCTCCAGGATTATCATGGGACACTGCACTGAAAATCAACAGGGTTACCTTAGATTTTTTTAAAAGGATATCAATATGTTCAATTTTGTCGAAAAAGGAATTCAAGGAGGCATCAGCGTCATCACTCACAAGTACTCCGAAGCCAACAATAAGTATCTGCCTGATTACGATCCCACTGAAGAATCCAAATACATCATTTATTTTTTTGTTAATAATCTTTATGAATGGATGATGTCACAGCCGATGCCCATGGGAAATTTCTCATGGATGAATCCGGAAAAAAAATCAAAGAGGATATCCTCAACAGCGATAATGACACCGGTTATTTTCTCGAAGCTGATTAATTTTATCTGCAGGAACTCCACCAGCAGCATAAATATTACCCACCGGTACCAGAAAGTTTAGTGGTCACCGAGGATACGTTGAGCTCTCACACGCTGCAGTTGAAACAAGCATTAGAATGCGGAAGAGGAAACACAGCAAAATTAATACCGATTCTCATGAGAAAAAATCGGAACGTGATTCAATACAAAAATATCAGGCAATGTTTGGCGTTGAGAGCTGAGCTGGTGAGAATTCATCGTGTGCTCAAATTTGATCAACAAAGATGGTTAGAGACTTACATTAGTTTTAACACAGCCAAAAGAACGTTGACCATAAGCGATTTCAAAACCGATTTCTTCAAGTTGATGAACAATTCGGTATTCGGAAGAAAGAAAACGTGGAAAATATTCAAAAGTGAGTCGATGTTGAACTGGTCAATGATGTCATGTGGAAAAATAAATCAGTAGCCGATCCCACGTTCATCAGCACGAAATTCTTTGAGGAACATTTAGTAGCCATCTACAGAAAAAAAAATCCAAAAAAAAAAAAAAACCAGCTGAATAAAGCATCTATTGTGGTTTCACGGTTTTAGAGTCATCCAAAATGCTCATGTATGATTTTCATTACGGGCACATCAAATGTCGATACGGCAGCAACGCCAAGTTATTTTTTACCGACACGGACAGCTTGTGATAAGAAATTAAGACCGAAGATGTGTACAAGGACATGTTTTCAGACAAATATTTGTTCGACGTTACCGATTATCCTAAAACGAGCAAATTTCGTGACCCAAATCAGTAATTGGGGGTGGTCTTGGGGGGCCGGAGTCGGCGTATATGGGCGCCAGGGTTGGCACCAAACCGGTATTTTCACTTCATTCACATAAAGCCTGCTAAAACTGGTATTTTTACATATTGTGGTAGGGGCCCTCAGCGGCACGGGGACGGGATAGGCAGTCCAAAAGAGGGTGATGTCGATTCTGGCACATCATAACATGGTAGCTCCTTATCAAAATAAACCAGTTTATGATAAGGTGTCATGTGCTGAGCTGGAATTGGCACTTTTACATACTACTGACTTGTACTTCATGCACCCTAGATCAACCAATAGCTGATTTTGCACACACTTTTTGATACTTGTAGATACAAAACTCTACCCATTTGACCAACAATAGTTCATTTGTAACCAATATTACTTATCTATTCAAGCCGATCTGGTCGATTGACTAGTCTTGAAGTTAAATTACTATATTGGTACTTAACAGACACATTGCAATCATGTTCATCCGAAATTACATTCTGATCACATCGATTATTTCTGCGAGACAAAAATATGTTTCTAATGTATGTCGGAGTAGTAATTTACAGAAAAATGGTGCATTTTGTTCTCCGGCAATTTGTACTAAACATAACAAACCGCAATCTATTCACACCACTTCAGCCATTTCAGCGATTGGGTTGATTGTAGGATGGACCGAGAAGTTATGAATAAATAAACTATTTCAATGTATTTTCATCTTCTGGGTTAATCCTTGTTTCGTAAATAGCTGAGGTGATCCGAATGTCTTCTCTAGGCATATAGTTATGATACAAAGGACTGACCTCGAAGATGCATATGCCTCAGTTGCAGAGTGACATTTAGGATGATAAACAAAATCCCCACGTTTCCACAGGACCGTGAAAAACAAGACGTATACATAAAAATATATATAAAAAAAACATTTTAATAAATAAACTTGAAATCTTTATTCTTTCTTCAAAATTTTGTATAATGACATTGATATCTGATTTCTGAAATAAACCATATCCGAACATTGTACATGAATTATTGGAACAAGTTCAACTGTAAACATGGAAAGAGTGAATTAAAATGGATAGGGAATGGATAGGATTTAGAGACATGGGAATATGTATGCATGTATGCATGTATGTATGTAAATATATATATATATATATATATATATATATATATATATATATATATATATATATATATATATATATATATATATATATATATATATGTGTGTGTGTGTGTGTGTGTGTGTGTGTGTGTGTGTGTGTGTTTGATAAATTGATGAATGGCATAATGAAAATGTACAACAAACACACCAACAAATATTGTAAAACATTAAGATCTTATATGGATGCTTAGAAACCTTTAAATAATATTATGCATTGATATAAATCTTAATTTCGATTAGTATTGGTATCATTCTTGACTTTTTCAAGACTTTTCACACATCATATTATTATGTTACACACACACACACACACACACACACACACACACACACACACACCCTTAATAAAATGTCATTTTATCTACTGATTGTGTCATACGGAATGGGGAAAAAACAATTTTAAATGATAAAACACGTCGATTGTTCTGAAATAGAAACAATAAGGTAAACATGAAATCTGGAAAATAAACGGTAATATACCAGTAGCGTATAATATGGTACGCAACATACAAATAACTTATGGTATGGACCGAATAACATTTATGAATACAGGTAATGCGTAATAATGGACTTACACATTCTTTTAAGAAGTGCAGTATATAATGCCTTCCTATACGTGAAAAATAGTGGAGAAGGTTAAGTTTCATACCAAGATAATAACTTTATATCACCGACAATACAACTCCCACAAATGTCGTGGGATATGACTTTCTCAGACGGATTAAACCTCGCATGTAATTGATTCTCGTGTATTGTATAGTATATTGATTTCTCGAAAGATTGCACCCATTGAAAGAATACAGTTTTAAAAATCTTATTTCCTAATATACATTATAAACACACACACACACACACACACACACACACACACACACACACACACACACATACACATACACACACACATGATCGGAGATAAAAATGGGTGCATTCTAGAAAAGACACATTTAATATCTACACATATGGAAACATAAAACAGGACATTATAATTTCACATCGAACTTAAAAAACCCACCCACCTCAAAAAACAAAAACAAACTCCAAACAAACAAAAATAAACATTTCATGCACTGGCAGCAACGAATTAGGTGGCAACACACGAATTGATAATTTCGACATGACATCATCCCTGGCATTCAACCAATCAAACACCGCTATCTGACTCATTCAAGTAGGCGATTGACTCAGATTTTGTCGTTATAGATCTTTGTCTTTAACAGCGAAGAAAATCCGTCTATCATGCAATTTTTGTATTAAATTCAATGTTTAAAAACAATAACGCGTTGAAATGTATTCCCAAGATTTTCCAAGATTCATATTGAGAATTCTGTTATTACGAAATCAGACACTTGTAAATCAAAATGAGGGATATGACCAATGTAAACCAAATGTTTATCCTAACGGAACCGGACGTCAAGCCTGTTGCTGCGTGTAGGTCAAAATTATCAATAAGGTAGCAACACAGGAATATGGTGGCAAGACAAGACAATTTACAGTCTTTGAAAAAGAAAGTCAATAAAATGACTTCGTACACAGTGGTCTTGTGCGCTTTGGAAGACGTTATTCATGCCGTGCAATAAAGACAATATATCACATATATTTTGGGTGCAACAAGTTTTAGATTTCAAAAAGGCCTGAAACAACGTTTTTTTTTTTATTTCAACGGTTTGGACGTTGAACTGAGCAAAGTATTTGCATTTACTTAAATATAGTAAGCAAGTCTTCATTAGATAATTGCCGTTTTATAGTTACCTTCATGTATCTTAATATATATGTACAATGTGCAACGATGTGAATGTACCGTTTTGGGTGATAAAGTGAAATGGTGCTCCAAGTATCTAAATGAATTTGGTGGATATAGGGCTTGAAAAACAGTCAGTGGCCATTTACAAAATCTACGTCGCCAAGCCCTAATAATCTGATTGCCATAGAAGTTAAGAACAAAAATTAACTGACAGGGGAAAACGCTATGAAAATATAAGGAAACAGAACAACTTATCTCTCGATCTCTCACAAATTTCTATCGCACTGATAACGAAGAGTGCAAAACTAGTTTTTAGTTAGCTTATGCGCTTTCGACTCTGAGTGAGTCTTAGTCAATGGCAATGAAATAAAAATAGATAAAACCAACAATAAACACAAAAAAGCGTTAAAATTATAAAAGCTTACATGAATGTGTAATGGAGAAATGTTCGATTTTTGCATCTAATTGATTTGAACCCAAGTTTATCAAAATCAGATCATTAGAGTTAAATAAAACCAATTCGAAGCGTCATCGAACATTTTCAAACAACATTTCTATCAAACATACTGAAGTCAAACTTTTGTGATGTCCACGCTTTCTTTAGTGTTTATTATTAGTATTGTCTCTGTAACATAGTTACCTTTAACAGTTTTGTTGCATTATTTTTTTAATCAATTCCTGATACACGAGATACTTTACTGGATTGAGTGCACACGGACACATTAAGCCATTAATTACACAAGGAAAAGTTTCCTTTATGCGGATGAGTTCAGCACTCTCTGCCTAAGCGGAGGTCGGGTTTGCTTTTTCTCCTTTTCTCCATTAATATTTAACTCTTATTTTTTCTCACCTCTGTATGCGTGGGTTCGAGTCTCGTGTTCGGTCAATGTGGGTACGTGAGAAAGCTTGCCAGTAGCTTCTCGTGGGTCGGTGGTTCTTTCTGGGGTTCTCCCGGGTTCTTCTTCCACCATTAATACTGGCCACCATGCATAGCCTATCTTGTGCTGAAAAATGGCGTTAAACCCTACAACAACAGCAACTCTTACTTTTATCTCTAGATGCCAGTGTATGTACGCTTGTATGTATGTATGTATGTATGTATGTATCTATGTATCTATGTTCTTCTTTTCAGATTATCGTGTTAAATGGTGGTTGATTTTCTCATACACATTATTACCCAATCTAAAAGTACGAGTTCCGTCATGGGATAAAAGAGTACGACGATGACTGAGTGAATAATACTGTTTGCTGTAGAAAATTGATCCAGAATTATGGTAAAGCATACCTAATAATGTTTGCCTCATTTCACGTTAGTTATTAAACTTTTGAGTACGTTGGTGTTGGAAGCCTGAGACATTAAATTCTCTCACTACCGAACTGTACTCGGCCTATCAAGCATCTAAGAGCACACCATAATTATACCATACGGGTCAAAGTCCTGTTTTAGATAAGTAAAATCATTAAGATTAGTCACACATTATCCTCTGCCTTATTCTTAAATCATTCATTTCCCATTTTTTAAAGTTCACTAAAATTTGAGAAACAAGTGAGTCAATTACTGACCACTCCGGTGGCCTAGTGGTGAGAGCGTCCGCCTCGGATGCGGGAGGTCGCGGGTTTGAACCTCGGCTGAGTCATACCAAAGACTTATAAAAATGGCACTAAACACTGCCTTTCTAGGCTCTCAGCATTAAGAGGTTAGAGTTAGGACTGGACGGCCTGGTGTCAGGATAACGTGACTGGGTGGGACATTATGCAACATGTCTGCGGCATGATGCCCCAGTGCTAGACATCACTATAAACTGCCACACTGCAGACATCGTAGCGATATGACTGAAATTTTTTTAAAGCTACGTTAAAAATATGAATCACACACACACACACACACACACACACACACACACACACACACATAATTACTTTCGTCACACAAATTTCTCTGAGCAAAAACCATTACTGTTTAAAGATTATATCTGGTCACTGAAGTTAGAGGATCTATTTAAATAAATAAGGAGCAATACTGACTTTTGATTGGTTTATCCTATGAATGTCATCGATAAAATCAGCGATAGTTTGATATTCAGCAAAAAATAACGTATTTTAAGATCACAATTTGTGGCAAGAGTTGCTAAATTAGGATTAACGTAAAAATGATTTATGAATGGCAAGAGATTAAAGCATCTTTCGCACAGATAAATTTTCCTTGTTGTACTATGCCTGAATTTGAATGTGTAACACGTAGAGATAAATTTTCCTTGTTGTTCTGTGCCTGTATTTGAAAGTGTGAAACATGTAGAGATACATTTTCCATGTTGTTCTGTGCTTGAATTTGAAAGTGTAAAACATTTTTGTACTAAAATCTCGAGATTTCTGCAGAAGTCTAATGTTTTTATAAGACAGTTTATACATCTGGATATTTGTAAGGTGGTCCTTCATTGGACTGAGGCAAAGACTTGGTCCTGTCTTAACGCACTTACCAAACTAGGACCTACATTTAGGTGTTAAACGTATTGTACTTCAGTAATAATCTAAACTTTCTGGAGGAAAATCTTCTTAAAAATAAACTTTCAAAACATAAATATAGATTCATGCAGTTCAATTAATGACCAACAAGTTATGTTATCTTTGTCCAAAATCGTGGTGAGCACTCTGGAAACGATAAATTCATTGACCGATGCATTATGGTGGTGGTGGATCACACCAGAAAATAAAAACAATGCCTACACCTCAGGGTCAGAAGTTTTTTTTTAAAACTGAGAAAACTGTAATACTATAGATCGCGAAGGATAATAATAAAACGAGCATGTCTCGAATGAAATTCTTTGTGAATCATACGTTTGTCATTGACGATATTTGGAGCTAAGCATTCGCAGACCGTGAAATACATATGAATCTTCTATATGATTTGCGAGAAATGGTAACGTTTCCTCAAGGTGGAATTGGAATGCACGTTTGGGGTAATACTGAATATTTTCATGTCTGTAACCAAAAGTTGCAAGTGATGTCATGTATCGAGCGTGTACCGCTTGTAGTCATCAAGTACCCGTGCAGCTTGCATGGCAAAACCGGTCACAATAGCTCCTGCAAACATAAAGGGCACTGCCAAGAACGATAACCATGCTAGGAGACCCAATCCAGACAAGCCATGACCGCTGAAATAATAATAATAATAATAATAATAATAATAATAATAATAATAGCCAGTATTTGGAGTTTTGAAATACTGTACGCTTTTTTACAAAAATTTTCAGCTAGAAGTTCATCAAAAAATTGGAAAGCTTACGTTTTGCACTGGGACACACATTCACAGCGTCGAACGCAATGTCAACCATTGACGTCACGAGAAGCCAGTCAGCTGAGACCTTCGGAAAATTTGCCAAGTTAATATTAAAGACGAGCGCAGTCACTAAACAAGTTGTTATAGTAACGTGTATTATCGGCACAGTGATGTAGTTGAAAAACCTTCGTTTCCGGAATATTTTAGAAGAGAATGCCAATTTTAGATATGGGACATCTCTCTCTCTCTCTCTCTCTCTCTCTCTCTCTCTCTCTCTCTCTCTCTCTCTCTCTCTCTCTCTCAGTATACCATGCTTGATATAATGACCAGGATTAAACATGCCATGCCATCATAAATGTAACTTTTAGTAACATATCCCCTAACTTGTGTTCTGTCACTAAATGATTACTCAGAGATCGAAAAGGTTTCGGCCACACCGAGTCTTTGTTACCTTTTATTTATCGTTCATCAAATGACTAAGTTTCCCAATGCACAGTAGTCAATTCAATATTTTTATTTATTGTGGCTAAGAGAAATAACATAATAGACTTGTAAACCTTGTCGTAACATTTTCTCCGATTTGTTTGGCAGTTACTGTTTTCAGATGGCGAACTGATTGTTCAAGGGGTCACTACAGACTACAGGTTAATCGACATCATGATAGAGGTGATATGCTTTTTACAAGCGTTCAACCGGTATAATGAAGCGATGAACCAGTATTTTTTTTGAAAAGATGATACGCTTTTAAATAGTGATCAACAGGTATTTTGTGAGTGAATAGGACTTTTTTATTCTGTGATTCCTAATTGCTTGCTACCTTCACACATCATTAACTTTGTGTTTCAAAAAGCGGTCAGCTGGTATCTGTAATCCTGACCCTATTCGCAGACCTTATTTACCCATTTCAATTACTACACCATATTTACTCATTTCATATTGATAGCGAGCAAAGCAGGCGGCTTTCATAACGCGTATCTTCTGTATAGTGGTTCTAAACTACACACATATCATTCTCGCAGATATAATTTGATTACACTCCTTCAGCTGTATTTTGATTTATTAAATGGAATTCCGTATGAATTTATTCCATCGAGATTTACTCACTTTGGAAACTCTTATAAAAGAAGCATAACATCTTTTAAAAAAAAAAAAAAAAAAAAAACCCAAAAAAACTCATATTCCTGGCAGAATGTTTGCTTTGTTGCTGTGAAAGTACTTTTTCCCTCCATTTTATTGAACTTTAAAGATAGTGATTTTATTTATTTCTACTAAAATTAATTTAATGTTGACAACTGTTAACATGTTGTTGTCTATTGTTAGGCTTTCACCTATCTATTTATATCTCTGTGCATGGGTAAATATTGTGACGTTGCAAACATCCAATCAGAGCAACGGTTACATAGATACATAACGGACGTATAGGGCCTTCCCAGTTCGTCCCATTGCAGATAATAGTCATCCAGCTAAAAAACATTCGTTTCCGGTTTCCTATTTTCTATTTTCTTATTAATTACACCATGTAAGTATAAAAGGTGAGAATGCAAAATTGTAAACAATAAAATTAAAGAAGGCAGAGAAGATTTATATGTTATAGATACAAGTTCATGACATAAGTAGATCGCCGATGTTCATCAAAGAAATTATATACGCAACGCAAATAAAAACACTCACGTCCTTGCACCGGCGGAAAACGCGCACGCTGGCCATTGTAAAACATTTCTATGACGACACGCAACATTATAAATGTTGCTCACGTGTGTTCTTAAATTTTATTGAGAAGCGCTCAGCCAATGGACGTAATAGGTTGTCAGTGCCACCTCCAACTGTAGACGCCCATATTAGGTGTCGTTAAGCGAATTGCGCCAATTAACTGTTATTTCATCCTCCTGTAGTCCCCAAAAGTCCTGAAAAAAAGCGTTAATATTTTCTCTCTGGTTCATCCTGGATAACTGCTAACCCGTGAACAATATTACTTGCATACAGCATATATAAGCAATTACGTACATCATATATAAGCAATTACGTACAATATTACTTGCATACAGCATATATAAGCATTTACGTACCATATTACTTGCATACAGCATATATAAGCAATTACGTACAATATTACATGTACTTGTATACAGCATATATAAGCAATTACGTACAATATTACACGTACTTGCATACAGCATATATAAGCATTTACGTACAATATTACTTGCATACAGCATACGTACAATATTACCTGCATATAGAATACGTGCCATATTACTTGCACACAGCATATATAAGCAATTACGTACAACATTACATGTTCTTGTATACAGCATGTGACGGGTATGCCCCCTCTTTGTTGGGGGTGGGTTGAGTGGAATTGATTGACGGATTGTACCTTTTTACAAGGTGTCCGCTTTATTGGGTTATCGTTGTCTAGAGGGTGATCGCCATCGGTGTTATTGCCCGGATCGAGTAAATATTAATATAAAGTGTGAAACTTATAGGTGGAATAGATAGAGATCTGAGCAGATATATAAAACAGAATGAGACGAGCCCCCGTACATGAAAAAAATAACAATTTCATCAATTACATAAACAACCGTGATAATACATTACATTAGGAAGATACACTTCTTTTGAAATAAATCATTCACCGAATTTCAAACACAAATATACTTATATAAATAGCCGATCTGTTTTAAATGATAGAATTAGTTCATCATAGAATCGAGTGAACAATCGAAGTCATTGCCTTGTACAATTTCATAGCCTGCTTATTTCCGGTTCATTCCAACTTCACTGTAGCTATCCTTCTTGGTTCTTTCCACTTTCTTTTCTCTTCTCCAAACTCTCTATTGTCTCGCCTCTTTCGGCCCTCGAACTTTGTGTGGGTAGGTGGATACGTAAGTACGTGATACGTAGTTACTTGGATAGGTAAGTCGTGGATACGTTCCGTGAAGCTACTTTCCCCTTGTGCTTTCAAGCTTTGCTCGCTTCTACTTCAGAATTGTGTCCGTTGTTTTTCCAGACATCCGGTCCCTTGGATAATTATTTTACGAGAGAATTTCTTCCAAATTCAACCTCGGAGTCTCCTACCTTTGTTTTCTCTTGCAGAAAAACGCAGACTGACCAAATTTTGCGATGGGACATGTTAAAACCAAGGAATTCCATGTGGGAACCACGCCCCTTATTTAGCGTAACCAATCTGGATTAAATATTTCTCCCGCCGTTTATAACTAGGCGCCAAAATTCTAGTCTGCGTGACCTTTAAATTTCCAAATAACTGATCCTGGAAAATTTCAAATCTGACAATTCCGATACAAGATCGAAGTTAACCCTACCCTTCCAGTCTGTCTGACGGTTAAATAAACGAACGCTTAATTAAGAATCACTCCTCTCATGACACAGACATTACAAATCCGTGCATTATGGCGATTTAACACGCGCCGGTCCCCATAAATCTAAGTAATCGTTCACCTGCCCAAATTAATGTGCTCTTCATAGATCGAGAGAAATTTGCACCCTTACATAGGGCCCCCCCCCCCATTTTTGGGGATCTAATCTGATTCACTTACAAGTCCTCAGGTGAACCCTTCACCTCAGACGTCCCTAGTCTACTTAAGCAGTGAGCCCCTACATTCTCGCTGCCCTTAATATACCGTACCTGGACTTGGTGCTGCTGTAGAAATAATGACCATCTTATTAATCGTCCATTGGTCAGCTTAACTTGAGCTAAATAGGCGAGTGGTTGGTGGTCAGTTTCTAAAATAAATTTTCGTCCATACAGGTAACGTTGGAATTTAGATATCCCAAAGATAATTGCCAAGCATTCATTCTCAGAGACTGAATAATTGCGTTCTGCAGTTGACAATTTTCTGCTACTGTATGCAACTGGGAATAAGTTTCCGTCATGCTCTTGTAATAGCACTGCCCCTAAACCTTTATCACAAGCGTCAGTACGTAAGACAAAATCTCGTGTCACATCAGGCAATTTCACTACTGCGTCTGACGTCAGTCTGTCCTTCAACGTCTGAAATGCTCGTTCACATGCGTCGGTCCATATAACTTTCGTCGGAGCCTTTTTCCGAGTCAAGTCGGTCAATGGGCTAGCAATAGCGCTGAAGTTAGCAACATAGCGACGATACCCTGCCAGTCCCAAGTCTATCATAGCTTGAATTTCATTTCGGACAGTTTCAACTTTCGCATAGGGTAACGGATATGGTTTCAACTTCACCGGCTTCTCATCCAGTAGCTTTAGGGTGAACTCCTCCAACTCCGTCTTGCCAGGTCGTTCTGTCAAGACGATTGAGGAATCTTGGAGTAACGACTCCACTTCCTTACGTTGTTCTGACGTTAACGTCCCGTCAAGGACAACGTCGATGTAGGTTTCTTCCTTCGTCAGAGGACGACTAGGGAGTACTTTCGCCTCTCCTCCGTTGTCGTCGGGTTCTTCAGTCACCATTGTAGTAACCACGAACTCTGTGGGTGTTTCTCTTTCACGGTAACGTTTCAGGAGATTTACGTGGTACAGCTTCTCCTTGTCTCCTACCCGGATACGGTAGTTCTGCCCACCCTTTCTCTCCGTTACCACGAATGGTCCCCTCCATGACTTGAAGTTTGTTGTGCTCTAACGGCAGCAGCAACAATACCTTGTTACCCACCTCGAAGTGACGTTCCTTCGTCCTTTTATTGTAATATTTGGCTTGACGTCCCCTTGCGCCGCGGAGATTCTCCTGAGCCAATTTAGAAACCTCTTCCAGCTTGTTGCGAAGATCAACAATATATTGGTATGTTGTTCGCACTTCCTCGGATGCTTGTTCATCCGTCCATATCTGTTTTAATACAGCTATGGGTCCCCTAACTGTCCTCCCATAGACTAATTCGAAAGGTGAAAAACCCAAACTAGCCTGTGGTACTTTTCGATACGCAAAAAGTATCGCGGGAAGGTATCGATCCTAATCCCTGGGTCGACCTTCAGAGAGCTTCTTCAGAGCCTGTTTCAATGTTCCATTGAAACGCTCCACAAAACCATTGCACTGTGGGTGATACGGGGTAGCTGTCACATGTCTAATGGACAGTAATCTATTTACCTCTTCCATCACCTGGCTCACAAACTGCGTCCCCTGCTCAGTTAGTATCTCCTCAGGGACACCAACTCTCGACCAAACTCCTAATGAGGCCTCAGTCACCGTGACTGAGTCAATGCTTTTCAAGGCCACGGCCTCCGGGTACCGGGTGTAGTAATCTACTATCGTTAGTATATAACGATTTCCGTTTTCTGCCGCCGGCTTTATCAGACCTACTAGGTCCATCGACACCTTCGAGAAAGGTTCGTCAATCGGTGGGGTGGTTTCTAGTGGCACTGGGTGATGAGAGGTCTTAGATGCCACCCACTGACACTTGTCACACGATAAACAGAACCTCCTAACATCCCCATACACACCTGGCCAGTAGAATTTCCTCACTAACTATCTCTGGTCTTCGCCACACCCATGTGGCCTCCAAGTAGACCCTCATGTGCCAGCCTAACCACTTCTGCTCGCTTCGCTATGGGCACAACAACTTGTTTAATCGTATCGGTCCCTTTCCTGGCGTACCGGTTCAAAATACCGCGTTTCATCGCGAACTTCACCTCGCCGTCTAGCAATTTCCGTATGGACCCATCTTTTGCGTACCTGCGTACCTTGTTGAGAGACAAATCTTCCTCTTGAAGTTTCCTCAACTCGCCAGGTTGCAAACTGTCTATGGACGAAGTCGTGGGTCTTAGCGGCTTTGACCTTGACCTTCGCTTCATAGCCCTCGTCGCAACGGACCCCACGTGTAGAGGTGTACACGTCATAGGGTTAGGCTGTGGCAACACATACCTACACCCCAATATGACGTCATGAGACAGTCCCGACAAACACGCTGCTTGAATTCGTCCCTTTACATACGGCGAATCAAGATCAATGTTAAAGACCGGGAGCGAATCCTTCGTCCGGTTAGCAAACTGGACTTCAACCGTCTCGCCTGTGTAATCTCCAGACTTGACATATTTACTATCTACCAAGGCCGGATAACCACAGCCGGTATCAAACAGTACGGTTGCCCTCTCACCATTAACCGTAGCTACCGCTGTGTTAGTCAACTCCACTGTTTTCTGTTCCTTAACAGTATTCTGAGTTACCTAATTAATCGTTGTCGGACGATACTTCCTACAATCCTTAACGATATTGCCTGGTCTGTTACAGCCGTAGCACACCGGCTCACCTTTCCTCCCCGTGGTATCCTTCTCTGCCCCCTGAGTCTTCCCCGACCCACGGAAATGTTCTCGGCTGAGATTTCCGGCCCCTGGCCTCCCACCATTCTAACCATTCCGTCTTTGGGGTACCACCTCTGTGGTCTTTCTATGCTCACCGATGCCAGGTCGGTACCTCCCACCCCAGGCGATTGGGCGCGAGTGGGCGCTCTCATAGCGCTCGGCCATCACGCTTATATCATCCAAGATTGAGAATTCACGCTCCGCTAAGAACACTATTAAGTCCTTTCGGTGTGTACTTAAGACGTGCTCTTTCAAGATTTCCTCGCGTATGCCTTCATACGTTAACGCGGTACCAGCCTTTTTCATCCATTTATCAAAAATCAGGCGTACGTGGTTATGGAATTGCGCGTGCGTTTCGGTAGCTCTTTTCGACAATCCTCAAAAGAGTTTCCGAAACGTTTCCGCCGACAGCTCATAGTGCCGTAGTAGCGCTTTCTTCAAAGCGTTGTAGTCGTCTACATCGTTCGGCGTCATATTATGGTAGACATCTTTCGCGCCTCCCTGTAAGAATGTCGAAACATTAATAGCCCACTGGCCTTTGGGTAGCTGATGAACCAATGCCAACTTTTCGAACTGCGTCAAAAAGTTCTCAATGATTTCGTCCTTGTCGTTGAACATGGTCATGGTGATCTGTATTGGTCGTCTGTCTTCAGATCGCCTACTTGTGGGTCCTGAACGTTCGTTCAGGTCTTCACCCCTTCTGGACTCTGTTTCGATCCTCAGCCTCTCCATGGCTAATATACGTTTGCGTTCTCTAGCTTTTTCTTCGGCCTGGAATCTGGCTAGTTCGAGCTCTCGTTCCCGTTCCGCTACCTGTCTGTCTTTCTCTCGTTCGCGCTCAGCTGCTTGTCTGTCTTTCTCTCGTTCCACGGCTAGTTGCTCCTTGTTTTCTCTAACACTCCGCTCAACAAATTCAGCTAACTGGACCCCTCTGTAACCCAATTCGTCCTTACCAATCGACTTGAATTCTCTAACTAATTGTCTGTCTGTCGCCATCCTGGCCTACTTGTACGGTGACACAAGAATTAAGTTCTTTACCTACACTCAAGTTTAACTGCCCTACTCGAAAATAGCCCCACACGAATTTATCCTACTTCTAATATGGCCCTACTCAATTAAACCAGACTATTCCTTGCACCAACAATCAATAAACAGGCAGTATACCGCTGAAATGTCTTCCCAAAATCAGCGTAACGCTTTAACAAGGCTTAATTACTACTGCGGGGTTGGCCTACATATCTCTTCTCCGAAGAGAATACAAAGGTAATTCTTCACTTTCCCTTCACAAATTTAGAATACGACCCGAACAGCAAGAATATTTCCTCAATCTCTTACAATATTTTCATTACAATATGAAAAGAAATGGCAAGAAAATTGCATGCACAGAATATATAAAAAAAATAAGCAGACAATGATTCAATTCGCAGTAATTTCATTCAAATGCAAATATTTTCAGAAAATGCAACCGCACTTATGCTGATTTCTTTAAAGTGCTCTGAAATTATAATAAATGCACTTGATTTCATTCAAAGTAGAACAAGAGTCCCTCGAAAGGACTGGCGCTTTAATATGGAAATAAAATTTCTAGGAATTCAAGATAAGACCATTTCTTCCTTTTAAATGTCGAGTGTTGCAACCATCTCCGACACGGTGCACGTATAGGATATCAGCCTGGCACCATTTTTATTTGGGATAAAGTAGACACTAAGAGATGTCATTTGTTGAAACTCCTGTGTCATAATGATTCATGGGGAGTAGTGAAAATAAGATTTTTAAGACTGTCGGCGTGGTAGCCATATTGGACTTCAGATCGACACCATTCTCATTTAAGATCAAATATACATCAAAACAAGTCTTTCAGTGAAAACTTAATGTTCATATTATCATCCATTCAGGAGGCGTGGCGATGGCCGTTGTGTGGCAGCCATACTGGATGTCAGATCGGCTCACTTTTGATTTATAACCAACTAGACATCATAAGAAGTCTTCCGGTGAAAACCTTCGTCGATATGAATTGCGATAATAATATTTTTCAGATGGTCGCCATGCCGGCCATATTGGATGTCAGATTGGCACCATTTTTATTTCGGACCATCTTGACATACAATGAACGCTTTTAGTAAAACCTCTATGTTGATATGACCCTCCGTGCTGGAGGAGTAACGATAACAATATTTTCAAGGTGGCTGCCGTGGCGGCCATATTGGACATCAGATCGGCACCATTTTCAAATAAAATTTTCATGATGACCATTGTGGTGGCCATACCGGATGTGCGAGCAGCACCATTTTCATTAAGGGCCAACTAGACCATGGGTTGAATGAGTGTCTAACGTTTCATGAAAATCCTCCAAGTATTTTAGGAGGGGTAACGATAACAAACTTGTGCTAACGGACGAACGGAGGACATACAACAGATCATCGAATAAACTCTTCTGGTCCATGACCGTTTGAGCTAAAATGAAGAAAATATAAAAAGAAGGTAATTAGAGTGGTTATATCTATTAACAGCGAGAACGAGGACCAAGGCCATGCGCAGGAAGCGAGTTCATCTTGCACAGTATCATCTGCACACTGGTTCAGTTGAAAAAGATGTTTCCTTTTCCCATGGCGTTTATTATTATTTATTACTGTTGTTATTGTGTATTCCTCTTCTTTAATTCTGAGAAGTGCTCAGTCAGTAAACACACTATATTTTTGTCCTACATACGTCTGACGCTACGCTTGTTCCTCCTTGCATTTGCCTGTTTCATATTAATAGTGATATTGAGCAAATGTAACAATCTACAAGTTTCAAAACTGACACCAACAGTGCCCAAAGTTGCAGCCATTATCAACTCTTCTCACACTTCATACTCCTTCAGAAAGTATCGCTGCCATAGAGCTGTTTTAATCCGTGGGTCATCTAAACCTTAGTCCATAGTTTCCGTGCATTAATACACCAGCAATTTGGATGGATCCTATCGTACATTTTTCATCTCATGTTAAAAGCAAATCAAGAATGGTTTCAAAATAAACCAGGCTAATAATGGAAAACAGATGAGCTTCATTGTAGAGTCATGATATGACGTCTGCTAACATTATATCTGTTAACATTATCGAACCGGTGCTCTATTGCTGCAAGTCAAACATTTATAAATTTCACTCCAACGTACTACACAAAATATTAATATTTCGCAAGAAAGCCATTTAAGAAGAAAAAACACAGAAAATACAGGCTTAATTGATTGCAATACCGATATCAAAACGTACAGTCTGACACTTTTACAAATTTACAGCGTGTGGTAATGGTTTTGTTATCTTGCTGCGATAATCGAGTCTCGCGGCTTTAACTGCGATAATCGGGACTAGCGGCTTTATCTGCGATAGTCGGGTTAGGGGCTAGTGTTGAAGAAAGAGAAGTAAAATAAACCTTGTGAATCCTGCCGCTAGTCTGGAACCCAATAACATCAGTATGCCGTCAAAAAGCCGATACATTTTCATAGACGTAATGTGCTAAATTCGGGGCTCGCGGCATTAAATGCCATAGTCGGGGTTCGCGACTTTTTCAGTGATAGTCGAGGCTCGCAGTTTTATCTACGATAGTTGGGGCTAGTATTGGATAAAGGAAAGTAAAACAAACCTTGTGCATCCTGCCGCTAGTCTAGCACCCCATAACATCAGTATGCCACCAAGGAGAGCGTCTGGAATGCTGGGGCCATGCGCGGTTGCTATGGTTTTTGACAAAATAGCGGATATGGCACCGCCCAGAATAGCACCCGAGACGTATAAGACCTGTTAATAATAATAATAAAAATTGTTACGATACTATGTCTTAAAGTTACAGAATAAAGATAACTGTACAATTTAAGTAAAATCAGCAAGATATATTTTTTCTAAGTTATAATGTGTAAATTGTAAGAAGCACTTACAGTATTATGAATTAAATTCCCAATAATCCTAAATGTCCTATCATAAGTTCAGAAATGTAGAACGTTCCGAATGAATTCCAATAGTCTTGAATATCCTGATATACCACAACGATGTAATCCAGAATGTCTTTAAATGAGTTCTCAACAATCACAAAATAATGTATTAAAACAGTCCAATGCACTTTAGTAATTCCAATGAATGATTTAAATAATTCCTCTCAAATTATATCTGAACACACCACAAATTCTGATCAAGATTCCCAGTGACTAATATGAAACGGGAATGAATAATGTTTACCAAACTTTATATACACAAATTTAGCTTGACTTAAGACGCAATAGAATGTTCTGGAATTCCCTAGATGTGAGCCATTTCTAATTGGAAATTTCCTTCAAAGTGTAAACAGGTTTGTTTCTAGAATATTCTGAACTCAGAAAGCTATTTCAACATGTTGTTTACAAATAGCCAGGGTCTTAAAATACAATCTACAATCATTGACAAAAGTTAAGTACACAACACAGATATACATCACATCAATAATAATAATAATAATAATAATAATAATAATAATAATAATAATAATAATGAGAAGAAGAAGAAGAAGAAGAAGAAGAAGAAGAAGAAGAAGAATATAATAACAAAAACAAGAACAAAGAACAATTATCATCACCATCACTACTACCGTATTCGTAGTCATCTTCATAATCATTATAGAACGTTCATAAATCATATACATGTATATTTGTGTGCCTGTGCCTTTATGTATGAATATCCTCACGCGCTTTAAATGTACAAGCAAAATGTTACTCTTACAATTGATAATTAAGAATAGAGCCTGGCATAGTTTGGTGGGTTGACACTTAAGAATACAGCCTGGCATTCGGGGAGTATAAAGAAGACTTTCGTGTGTTCATCGTCTCGTTTATAGGCTTACCCACAGCGTAACATGTCGTAAATAATACAGCAGGTAAGGTTTAGAGGATACTGCGTCTTGTCTTGGAAATTTTATTTATTCCGGTATAGAAACCTGAAACGTAACTGTGCCCAAATTCTACTAACTTACACAATCGCGCTTTCGACGGTTCAGATTTTGGCGCGATGTTGTCGTTCATGGAGGATGAAAAGCCACTGACCTTGATTAGGCGACCACGTTAGCATGTGCTGGGACCGATGATTGTAGCCGGGACCATAGCGATGAATAGCAAAGGTGATACTGCCGCGTTGTTCACTCTTCTAGAATTATAATCTTTAGTGCATATTGCTCAATATGAGGAGTGCATACGAGTCCTGCGAACTTGCCACCAATTCCCCAGGTGCATACGAGTCTTGTCTACCTGCCACGAATTCCCAAGGTGCATACGCGTCCTGCCTACCTACCATCAATTTCCCAGGTGAATACTAGTCTTGCCTACTTGCCACCAATTTCCAAGGTGCAAACGAGTCTTGCCTACCTGCCACCAATTCCCAAGTCCAGTCCGTTTCTTTTCGAGGTATGGGAATGTTTCTTGCAGTTTTTTCGTGACCAGCCACTGAGAGACAACTGTGACATAACTGGAGCTGCCACCTAGCGTGTCCTTGACAGCAAAAACAATCGGAAGCTGAAGCAGGCCGATTATAACGCCTACGAATAGATAAAGCCATGATTATTGGTAACGTCTGCAAACTGCAAATTGTGTAATAGCAGTTTTATTATTTATTTCATTTTTCCACTTGATCAGACCAGAAAATAAGCTTTATGACACATTAAATTGCAAATGAATAGCTTAGAATACAAATTACATGTTGTTTGAGGTTAATCATGATATGTCTTTACTCATTCTTGGAAGTCGATTGTATCCATAATGATATAGCATACGGGTTAGTGTCAAATTTCTTTACCTGAAATGCCATGGTTTTACTGGGTCCTTATTTAAACTCCAATATTCAAATTCTCAACCTTACTCATTTCCATCAGAGGAAACAAATGTTTTATTGCTTGTTGGTTTCGAACTAGAAATGTGTTCAGACAGGTGTAGCACTGTAGGGCCCTCTACTGACCAATAAGTAAATCGCATCTTTTAAAAAACTAATGATATCCGATTAATACCGGGAATTCAGTTCATGATAAAACTGAGGACTGCTTCAATCTTAAGATTTGACTCTCTAAAAGAATAATATACTAAAGTATTTATCAACTGTACCTTGGTTTATCGTTAATTGCTGACTTGATGGCAGTATATAACGGTGACGTTTACAATTCTTTAGTATGTAGAGAGGATTTGAAAATGTCATATTTATTACTGTAGATTTTGCATAAAATTTAAACTAACACGAGCTTTTTAAAAAGGCTACATATGGATGTGGAGGATTTTGAAATTGATCAGTCAATAAAATGTACACAACATAAAAACTTTTATAAATAATGTTTAAAAGTTTGTTACAAAAAATTTTCAAGATATTATACAGTCACTCAAAACCATTAAATCAGGCCCGGCCCTAGGGCAAGGCGAACGTGGCAACCGCCTTGATCCCGCGCTTCTGCGCAATGCAATTGTTTGCTTTGGGGACCCGCGCTCATCGCTTGCTGCCTTGGGCCCCGTATGCTGCCTTGGACCCCGCACATCCTAGGGCCGGGCCTGCATTAAATTGCAAGTATAGTTTTGTGGAAAAACAGTTTACCAATGGTGTCCTTTCAGCGGTTGAGAAAGGTTCTCAGAATGTTTCAGAAACATGATTGGAATTTTGCAAACTCACGACAAAAGCACTAACCCTGCACAAATGTCGACTGCGCCTGGAGCGTTAACCAGTGATACATCTGACACAAATTACGAGGTAAGGGACTGATAACCATTATTATGTATTTAAGCACGATTTAATGGTCCGATATCTTGTTTTTATGGGATGACATTGTAAACAATTTACCTGTGCTTTGTGTATGGATCGAAATTCCTGTCAGTGAAGTCAAATATTTTGCTTAGTCATACAGTACACCTGGAGCTGCATTCACTAAACATTAAAGTATCAATTGCCAGACATTTAACAATGTAATATTAATTACGCCATCTGTAATGGATACATCTAGGCAAGGCTGTAATCATTAACCGTTGTAATATTAATTACCCCATCTGTAATCGATACATCTAGGCAAGGCTGTAATCATTAACCGTTGCATGCTATTTGGTGAATAAAATTGTGTCTTAAATAAGGAAAGAAAATAAATAAATAAATTCGGTTTCGAAGCCACATACACTTTTGACAAAATAGTCAGTGCCTTTCTGGCAAAATTACTAGATAAGCATATGGGTACATGATACAGCACGATTAATAAAAACAAGGCTCTTGAGAACATGAAGATTGACTATTCGTGCTCTAAACTAACCAGAGTCAGCTGTGCAATACACTAACCATGAGTCAGCTGTGCAAGAAACTAATCATGGGTCAGCTATGCAATAGACAAACATGAGTCATTTATGCAATAAATTAAGCATGAGTCAGCTGTGCAATACACTAACCATGAGTCAGTTATGCAGTAAACTAACCATGAGTCAGCTATGCAATAAACTAACCATGAGTCAACTAGACAATATGCTATGAGTTGGCTATGCAGGACACTAACCACGAGTCAGCTATGCAATACACTAACCACGAGTCTGCTATGCAATAAACTAACCATAAGTCAGCTAGGCGATACACAACTGTGAGTTATTTATGCAATAAACTAATCACGAGTCAGCTGTGGAATACACTAACCATGAGCCAGCTAAGCAATACAATAACAACTAGACAGCTTTGCAATACATTAACCATGAGTCGGATATGCATGATAATATGTGTCAGCAGCTATGCAATACACTAACCATGAGTCAGCTAGGCAATACACTAACCACGAGTCAGTTATGAAATAAACTAGCCATGAGTTAGCTCTGCAGTACACTTACCATGAGTCCGTTACGAAATAAACTAACAATGCAATTAATTAACCATGAGTCACATATGCAATAAATTGATCATGAGTTACCTATGCAATAAATTAACAATGAATCGTCACGAGGTGGGATGATGTATGATCTCCCACTCCTTGTGGTGCTTTGGTTATCATTATCTTGGAGATGATCGACGGTGTTATTGCCCGGATCGAGTAAACAATAAAAACAAAAAATTAAAGTAATGGTCGGAATAACAGAGATCTGAGTAGAGATACAGAATGGAACAACGCAAGTCCCTGTATGTAAAATATAACAGTTTAATAAATTACATAAATAAAATGAAATTGATCATGACATTTTAATGATTTACTTTCTCTTAGAAATAGAGTTACAAAATTTATTAGAATTTCATTTAGCCGCTCTGTTATACCGATAGAACAATTTCATCATATAATCGAGTGACTGATCGAACTCAGATTGCCGGCATGTCAGCATCACCTAGTTGCTTCCAGTCTTCCAAAGTCACTGCTCGTGATTGGTCGGCCTTGCCGTATTTCTTTTCCTTCCCTCTGTCTCACTTTAGTTTCTTCGGGTTATCAACAGTCTTGTTTGTAGACTACGCTCCTTTCCACTGTGCAATACAGGTATTTTGCTACTTTTTCCATTTACCTTCTCGAGCACTCGCTCGCTTATCATCAGATAATTCCCTCTGTCACTTCTCTGGCGCTAGGTCTCACAAATTTCCAGATCCCCCTTCCTTGGAGAATTTATTTAACGAGAGTAATTACTTATTAATTTTTTCTCAGAGTTAAATTCTGGCTTCCCTCAGAACTTAGACTGACTAACTTCGCAAGGGGAATTTCTTAAGACCTTAAATTCCGTCTATCTTAGTCAGTCAGGATTACTTTCTCTAACCGCCAAAAACATTTAACACTCCAATCGATGTCAGAATAATCCTCTCTAGTCAGCCTTTATTAATAACTATTCTGGAAAATATCATTATATGATGCCTGCTTAAAATGGCCAAATATTTCCCAAAATGTTTGCTCTGATTTGTCTCAGCTCTTTTCAGTTTTCGCTGTTGATCTTACACTGACATATCTGTCGCGCCGTAATCGAACAGACTCTAATTACAATTCAATTAAGGCCCCAAACAGAGCAGATCCCATCCCTCGCAGTCAGCAATTTATTGCGCCTGTTCTACGACTCAGCTAGGCATTAAACTAACCATGAGTCAACTAGGCGATAAACTAACTATGAGTCAGCTAGGCAGTAAACTAACCACGAGCGAGTTCTCCTCTAAACAAAATATGAGTCAGCTATGCAATAAACTAACCATGAGACAGCTATGCAATAAACTAACCACGAGACAGCTGTGCAATAAACTAACCACGAGACAGCGATGCAATAATAACCAAGAGACAGTTATGCAGTACAGTTCGTATTTGTTCTTCTATATAGCACGCACTTAACTGAGAATATCAAAAACCCAGATCCTGGCATCCCATAATGCATCAGCAGATCAGGGTGTACGCTTTTCGTTTCTACTTATGAGCTTAATCCATTTATAGGTAAAGACGGTATGTTACTTGAGTTCGATTTTCAAACGTTACTGAAAATATGTAATACTCGAATTAAAGAGCAATCTCAGCACAGCAGCATTATGCCAAAAGTTTATCTCAGTTTTATCTTTTTAACCCTCCTTTCCACCCATAGTCACACCCAGCACCAACGCCATCCCCCGTGTGTTAGATAATAGACTCGACCATGGTGACCATCTATACAGCATCGTTAAACCAGGATCTGGAATCTTTGTGTTTAGAACTTGTAAGACATTTCATATGTATGCAAGTACACACATGTAAAGACGAGTAGGATAACGTAATCTCGGAGTAGTTCGAGAAGAACCACGGGAAAAAATTTTTTAAAAGTAATCGTTCCACGCCGACTTGAAGCTCTAATAAACTATATTTCTCCTTCCACGAAAATATAAAGAAAACGAAAAAGAGAAGGAAACGATTACACAAATATTGTATATCGCTATACATGTGAACACTATATTGAAAAATTACTACTTTTAACAGATGCTTTCATATTTATTTTAATCCTTACTTCGTTTTATTTCACAGCGGAAACAAATTTGGAAACTCACTGGTTATACTGGCTATTTAAAAAGAAACTTGTATACCTTAGGTCTTGCTAAAAGAACTTATAATTCCATTTATTTTGGTGTACAATTGATGGTGTAATATACGTTATAGAGTGTACAGCTTGGCCTTACTTCAGATGTGCACATTTAAAAAAGCTGCTAGCTCCACTTCATCATTTTTACTTTCTCGACTTCAGAAGTAAATTGTAAAAAGAGCCAATAACTTTTGTTTTACACTTTTTATATTTGTTAATTCATTCATTGCACTTTCAGAAGCTTGTATTGTGTCTAGTCTGGCAAAATATGTTGTCCGTATTTTAATAACTGCTAAAGACAGTATACTTTAGACTATGTGTTTTTGAGCACATGGGAACAGTCATTTTGGTTAGCCGTGTGCTTAGATCATATACAGTTCCCATAAGTACAATATCCATAGAATTTTCAGCCATAGTACATGAAAGTAAAATAGAAGTATGCCAACATTCTCTCTACTGTGCGTATTGCAAATCTAAGCAACTTCACCTTACACCTGTCACTCTGAGAAGTTCATAATATCTGTAGGGACCCATTTGTGGCTATAGTTTAGTCCTTGCGCCAGCTTAATGCCTAAAACGAAACCAAGCTATAAGAAAGATATTGAAAAATTTAGATATTTAGTCAGACAGGGGCCAGGATCCATTTTCAGACACCAAACATTAACATAATATTGTATTTAAAAAAATGGAGTGAACCAACTATTGATACTGAATTTTCAATGAAACCTACGCAGTGTGTACACTATCAATAATATGTAGGTTTGGGGGATACACCTATCAGCGCTTTCGTGGCCGTCAATTCATCGACCACTGTTACGTAAAGCAACATGACTTTCTCTTACATAGGTCCTTGCTTTTAATGGATCCATCACATACAGTATCTAACTCTTGATCAAATTAAGAAAAATGTTACTGTTATCACAAAATAAACAATTTAAGGTCATCAAAGGTCATAAAACAGCTTGGCGTACCTATTCATGCATATCCCCTACGATGTGGCTAGGTCAGCTGTAACGCTCATTTTGTTCTCCCCAATTTTATCGAGTGTTGACAGGTTTTATTGGAAGAAACCTTCAAGAGGCTTGAGTAATTTCTAAGGTTGAGAGTTTTTATTTGTGACAAGCATGAAGTTTGAGTTAATCGAATGATTTCATCTACCGGAAATATAATTATGAAAAGTATGCTAAAGTTATGAATATGAAGAAATTACAATTAAAATTTTTTATACAGCGCACCGTTGGAACTAAATATATTGGCCGTTTCATAAAGGTGCATGATGAATGTTTGAGCTATCTTACTGGAACCAGAATCTGTGGTCAATCTACAGAGGAAGCTGTGTTATGTACGGAGGATCCGATTAATAAGAAATGTTTTACACCATTATAAAAGTTACTTCCAGGTGGATAGACCACAACGTGCTGACTCATTACTTACAGTTCCCTAACGAGAGCTTCGTACAGATCAGGTTTCACGTGACTCATTGTAGTGATGAACCATACTGTTGTTATGTGTCTCTTGAAAAATTCCTGTATCGTAGCATTATAGTTAAAGAAAAGGATATTTAAATCGAATAAAATATGCGTGTAACTTGATAGCATTTAGTCGCTGAATGATACAGTTAGCATTGAAAATACTCTTGCCGTCACTGGACACCTACTGTGTTATGAGTAAATTTACACTTCTTAACGTTGCTTTCTATTTTGAATTAGAATGTCAGCCCACTAATTTATTGTTACTGTAATACTATGTGTGCATGTTTCAGTGCGCGTGCAGTGATGGGGGTGGGTTTGTTAAAGGAGTTGTGGGAGTGGAGACTGACGCAGGGAGTGGGAATCAGCCATTTTGAAATTCCTTTGCTTCGCACTATTTAAAACGAGCAGAAGAGAACACAGGTCGGCATTGCTTCATTTCATTCATGTAGTGGGCAGTGCCAAGGGAAGTTTTGCCCACCATCGATCTCATGTTGAATAACTGTATGTGTCAAACTATCGAGAACAAAATTTTTACGATGATTATTATTTACTAATTGCTTTATTTCAGTTGAAAGAGAGTGGGAGGAAGAGAGGGAGAGAGCACTATTTACCAGAAACTGAAGGTCGCCAAGCTACAGTCAAAAATATATTATCCTGTTCATGTAGAGTTTTCTGGAGACAGAAAATAGAACATCTCCAAATTTCATGTCTAATGAAAATACTTCTAAATGACCATATGGCGGTAAAATATAACATAGTTAATACGATAAAAATCCTCTCGATAATAACAAATGCCGCATATACTGATCCCTGTTCGATGTATGAAGAATGCGTTTGACCTACGTACAAAATGCATTTTATTTGGTCATTATCATTTTTATTGCCAGTTGGAACACAAAAAAGGATATATAGATTTAAATGCTAACCGTAACAAAATAAACTTTAAACAACGTACAGATTTTCTAGGTAGAAGGAAGAATTTTTAGTCACTGATGTCACGAACAGTTTTAACCAATCAGAAATCGTTAGTCGTTCGTTAGAAGTGATGATTTACTCGTAACATATACTCATTGCGCTGCTTACTTAAAGGGTAAAAATAATCATGAAACAAGACTATTTTCTGCTTAAATGTTTTGAGTATATGTAACAATTTAAGCAGGAAAACATTATTTTGTCCTTTTATTGCAGGTCTCTTTATTTCAAATAATTAGGGGATAAAGTCCATTGAAAATTCCATCACAGGACCGAAGGCAAGGACCAAGTAAATGTGTTATAGACATATATATATATATATATATATATATATATATATATATATATATATATATATGCTTACATTTGAATACAGGTCTTTTAGATCTCTCTGCCAATCCCAGAAGTGTTCAAGGATCACTACAACGACGCCAATAAGAAGTCCCAAGGGTAATGCAACAGCGAAGAATGGCCACTTGAACGTTGAATGTACCCTAAAATTTGAATGAAATTTATTCTGCTATAATGGCAAGAGTTTGCTGTTATCAAACAGGTCTTTCCTTTATGAAAATTTTTTGTTTTTTGTATATGAGGTTAGAATCACATAATTTGTTGCAGCGGCAAACATGTAATCAACTATTGAATGTATTTTTACAACGGGTCAAGAGTTTTTAAATAACTACCCTCCACCCACCCCAACCCCTACCAACTATTTTTAAAAAAGAACATGTTCTATTGTCAATAAGGATAGGCAAATATACTAAAAAAATAGCTAGCACAGCCTGATATCATTTACTTTAAACATAACACGTAAGCATGCACAGGGCAGAAATTTCTGTCGATGTTGTTATCAACTTTGAGCAAACATTAATAAGCAAAAGCGTACTTACTGATGATTCTCGGGGCATTTCTTTGGACTTGAGATTTTTGAAATAAATGGGCCAATCAGGCCGTAGGTGAGAGCTCCAAACAAGCAGCCTATTAATGTGAAAACTGAAAAAGTACAAATATATTTTAGGGATAATACTCTCAACATCACTCCAGAATAAATAAAAAATAAAAATATGAGAAATTTATTACATGAGTGCAAAATGAGATGTGTGTATGTGCGTGTATGTGTGTGATTTGGAGTTTTAACGTAGCTTTTACAATTTTTCAGTCATATCGCTACGATGCCTGCAGTGTGGCAGTTTAGAGTGATGTCTAGCACTGGGACATCATGCCGCAGACATGTAGCATGATGTCCCACCCAGTCACATTATCCTGACACCAGGCCGACCAGCCTTAACACTAACCTCTTAATGCTGATCGCCTAGCGAAGCACTTGTTAGTACCATTTTTATAAGTCTATGACTCGGCACAGGTTCGAACCCGCGACCTCCCGCATCCGAGGCAGAATCTCTAACCACTAAATCACCAGATCGGTCACAAAATGAGATTGATACCGCATTAAAAACTATATGAACACCTCGCAACCTTAGCAACAGTATGTGTTCCATAGGGTATATTTAAACATACGGATATTTGTAACAAGATACACCAACATGCATGAATATTTGCATGAAAATATCAAATTAAACATGCATGTGTATTTTCAACAAGATTGATATACATTTCTTAAATCAGCTGGGGTTTTTTTTCGCATGATAAATTAATTCTAATGGTAAATAGTTTTGTTAAATAGCAACAATTCTAATTGTATATATGTGTAAGTTCTTGTTTTGTACATAAAAGCATTTATTTATTTTTTTGTTAAAAGTAAATAATATAACGATACAGTCGAATAGAAGTACATCACAATGGTTCCTCGGATTGCAACGTATCGCCTGTGAACTGCGTTTGGATTCTGCGTAAGGTGGTGAGACAGTAATTCCTCATACAAATAAAGGCACGTACCATAAACGCCAAATAATAATTTTGATATTTTACCAAACTTGCAGTTTAATAAAACCACTGATACAGATGTGTGACTTTTAAAATTGTAACACAACACCTTAAATTTGCTAACAACCCCCACCGATGCTCCCACCTCAGTCATTGCACCATCGGAAAAGTGATATATATTGCCCCACCCCACTTCCACCCCAATTACATGCGATCCAATAATACTGGTGTTGCAAACAACATTAAGGAATATTGTATAATTAGTTATTTGTGATGGTGTTTTCGTGTTGTAGGACAAACACAAGAAGACTAAGTATTCCTTACTCGAGTTTGTGGTCCACGCCCCTACTTGAACTAAAACCATCCCTGGGCACTGTAAAAGAGAAAATGCATGACACTGATGGGCACATGTGAGCGTTTCATGGCTGACTCAAAACAATAAGCAGTTTAAATCAAAAGAGAGAAAGTATATGTATAAGTATTACATACATGTCATTCTTTCTGCGAGCAGTTCACATGAAAGCACATCATTCCAGATAAATTAATTATTATCGTATTTTGAATCAGAATTCGAATTTCCACTCAGAGAGACAGATTGGTTGCTTCATCGGTCTATCGGTCGCTCGATTTATCGGCCTATCGGTCGCTCACTCGATCAATCGAAAGATAGAATCACACGAATCTGTCTCAATGTTCCCTCATAATGTTTAGTTACCCAAAAAAATTATTAAAATACAGTTTGAAAAAAGACATGAAAAAATGACGCGAGTTTACGATCGGGGTCAAACTTTCTGTCGAATTTCAAAATTAATCTCAGCGACTAAATGATTAACCCAGAATTGTTCTCTTTTCTCTCTGTGCTATTGACCAGCAGATGCCTTAAGTGCCAGTTACTGTCATCTTATCTTTACTACAGTTGTTTGTGCGAAAATGTTTAGACAAATGCTTGTTGTTTTTGTTTATTTGTTGTTGCATTTGTATGTCCGAAAAATGTCCCCCAACTTAACAAGTAAATTTTCTTTTGGCTTGCCTTACATACTGATTTTTACAGTTTAAACAATACACCATATAATTCATAATTTGCGTTTCACATAAAATGTGTCTTTTAATTTTAAAATTTATATGTTTTCACTATTTCTAAATTAATTTAAAAAGTCACACAGATTTTAACTATAAGCAGGTTGTTTCATGATAGACCTCTCATCCAAATGTCCGTTATCTTCTAATTTCGTTTCTATGATGTAACTCAAGTTTAAGTTCCAAACGCTTCAGGAAATTTTGGCTGCATTTGAAGCAATTCGATTTTCAGCCCTAGAGATGCGGATATATGTTGCTCGATAAGGCAGTGTATGTATGCATGCATGCATGGTATATATATATATATATATATATATATATATATATATATATATATATAGAGAGAGAGAGAGAGAGAGAGAGAGAGAGAGAGAGAGAGAGAGAGAGAGATGTATGGATACAACTGGTACCGAAAACAAATATATGTATATAGTCACACAGTCATCAAATATTACCTATCAACCTACCTGTCATACTAATGTAATATATACCTAATTAACCATTAATCCTACATTGATTTAGATCTCTTAAATAATAGTTTTGTTTTTATGAATGGACATGATGTAAATCAATGACCTCTCCATCAAGCACGACCGAGTAAATCAGGTAAAAGCCGTTGCAAAATCAAACGAGAAACATTAACAACATCTCTTTCCCAATGGACCGCACCTGTTTTGTTTATTTAAATTATATCAGCAGTATGATACTCCGAATTTAACCTCAGATAAGCTATTTTCATATTGTCTTCGATGAGCACTTGTTGATATAACACGAAGAACTGTTACCATCAGGCCTACTGACCCTTGAGTACACTTATACAAAATAAAACATTCCATGATGGTAGTAGAGATAATATCTACATGTAATGTATAGCAAAATAAGAAGGAAATATATAATTGTATATAGAATACAAACAAGATTTATAGTGGATGTATTGGAGAAAAGGATATTCATAAAAAAAGAAAGAGTATGTCTGTTGAAATACTCTTCCTATGTATGAATGCTGGGTAGATCCAAACACCATATTTTGGGGGACTTTTGGTTTCAAGAATTATAAAACTTATTCAAACTGAAACATACAACGAGCTTACCCATTTTGTACTCGGCATACATTCTTTCCGTAAATGTATTTAAAAATGGCGGAGAAACAAAACATAAATTATGTTCCAAAATATATCCAGCTTACATTTTCTATTTGCAAGAGGAGTTTAAGGGTTTGCACATCTTCCAGTTTCTAAATTCAAGTCGATATAACTATACTATCGGTTCTTTTGTTGCTTTTGTTGTTGTTTTTGTCAAGTTTTCTCACATAACCATACTGGCCGAGCCCGAAACTCTAATCCACTCGGGCAGAGGTGAGATGGCAGTGATCGGTAAAGGCAAGCGCTTTAGACCAGTCGGGGTCCCCTATGGGTTGTGTATGTGTAATTCTAAATTTAGAAGCAGTAATGATAATAGGTAGAACTGAGAAGAAAAGATTTCAATATAACTTAGCCAATCCTGACTTTATGTGCAAAATTATTAGTAAGTCTTTGTTTTAGATATTATATAAAAGTACACTGAACTTCTACACCTTAATTAAGCAAGCCTGATAAAAACCAATCAATAGAATAGATCTCCAACAATGGAAAGACCACCTATGCGTTTGGCTGAAATATGTTTCGTATGGTCGGAAATCAGTTTTAATCCAGTACTTAGTGCTAGTTTGTATAGGAAATCAGTTTTAATCCAGTGCTTAGTGCTAGTTTGTATAGGAAATCAGTTTTAATCCAGTGCTTAGTGCTAGTTTGTATAGGAAATCAGTTTTAATCCAGTGCTTAGTGCTAGTTTGTATAGGAAATCAGTTTAGACCGGTGCTTAATATTAGTTTGATACCTCTTGGTCAATAATAATATTCTTCCTAGGTCCCCATATTGTTTTACACTAAAAACATTGGTAAATTGCATATGTATTCTTTAAATTCGATTTGCTTTCCTAAAACTCCAAATTTCTGATATATAATTCAATATTGGCAAAACTAAATTGTTAAAGAGGTCCAATATATGCAAATTTATCTAATTTTGTTTTCGCATTGTTGTTTAATGGTAATACATAACTGAACATATATGAGAAATCCTTGCACGACTGTAAAGCAGAATTGCCGGCGGAAAATTCCGAGATCTAAGCACTGACGTATCTACATAAGTCCAAACACTGTCCATTAAACCAAACTGTGTTCCATTGAAATCACCAGTAACTGAGGCATTAATCATGAAAGGGAAGAGGCGAATAGCTCCAATGAGTTGTGTGAAGATGTTAGGTGGCTTATCGTGTGTGAATATGAAGATCTTAGGCGGTTCGTCCTGTGCGAATATGAAGGTTTTAAGTGGCTCACCGTGTGTGAATATTTAGTCGTGATGGCTCATAGTGCGTGAATATGAAGGTATTAGGTGGTTCCTCATGCGTGAATATGATGGCAGGTGGATCATTATGTGTGAATATGATGTCAGGTGGCTCATTATGTGTGAATATGATGGATCTCAGATGCTCATCACGCATGAATAAAACATTTTTGCCTTCTTCCGACTGTGGCAATCATCTGTAATTTTACATGTAAGGAACACAATATCAGACAATCGATATTAGTTTATAGATGGAAGATTGACTTCACAAAATTTTAATAAAAGTCTACCGAAGAGAAATATATTGTCAACTAGTTATTCTAGTTATTTGTCTTCCGTTTATGTATTCGTTTAATGATTCATAATTATCTAAGTAAGCTTAATATTTCGTCAAAATTTATATTTAAATAATTTTTGTGGGTTTTCTGCTTCAAACAAACATATACCGTATGTTTAAGTCTAGTTCCACTGCAAACAACATAGACCCTGATCTGCCGTCCCATAATGCAATGCCGGCAATGTTGATTGTTCTAATAATTACTCATAACAAACTGCATAGATCCAGATCTACAGGCTTAAATGCGCCGGCAGTTCTGGGTTTGTGAACTTTGCAGTTGTACTCGACTTATAAGCAAATATATACAGTACACAAACATAATTAAGTCCGTTACAATGCATTTTGTTTCATTCATACTTTAACATTGAACAAGACTATAAACATTATTTGTTTATAACATAAAAAAAAAAAACAAAAAAAAAAAAAAAAAAATCTGTAAAG